>JADBJO010018074.1:17500-36142 GCA_016801955.1 Conus betulinus | reverse complement strand
CTCTCGGTCTCTCTATCTATCTTGCCTCTCTCTTCATCCCTCTCGCTTTCTCTCTCTCTCTAGTTCTTCTCCACTCACATGCAAACCCTACCTCAGTCTCACTCCCCCCTCTCTTTACCCATGCCACACGCCACCGCGGATGACGAGCGCCGCGCGCGCGCACACACCCACACGCGCGCGCGGATCCTAAAGATTATTTACACACCCTGAATATGACATGTTCATCATTAAGATCCTGCAACATCTTAGGGTCAGACGGAAGGAATGGAACATGACGACCTATGCACCATGGTAAGGACAAGGAAAATGGCACTGCTGTTCCAAGATTCAGGCAGACTGGCAAATTCATCCACCACAGGGCACAGGGTCAGGGAGGAGGAGAGGCAGGCAAAAGAGGGGGGGGGGAGGGTGTGAGGGGTGTCAGGAGGAGAGACAGACAGGAGAAGGCGGGGGGGGGGGGGGGGGGGGCAGTGACAGGGAGGAGGAGAGGCTGACAGAAGAAAGGGGGGGGGGGGGGGAGTGACTAGGGAGGACAGTGAGGAAGAGGGGAGAGGACAGGGACAGAAGGCCAGAAAGGAGGGGGGGGGGGGGGCAGTGACAGGGACAGGGAGGAGAGGAGAGGCAGAAGAGAAGAAAAGGGGGGGGGGGGGGCGGGTGGGAAGTGACAGGGAGGAGGAGAGGCTGACAGAAGAAAGGGGGGGGGGGGGGGGGGGGGTACTGACAGGGAGGCACCAAGGGTACATGCAGACCCATTGCAGTTCTTTTCCAGGAAACTGTCGCCTACTCAGCGACGCTACTCCACTTTTGACGTGAGTTATTAGCCATCTTCAGTACTATTCAACATTTTTTGCTATTTCCAGGAAGGCAGACCATTCTCCATATACACTGGCCACAAGCATTGGTCATGCTCTCACTAGCAACACAGATCACCCACGTCAAGAACGTGAGCTTTTCTACATTGCTGAGTTTACGACAGACATCAGACACAACAGAGGGTCAGATAACATTGTAGCTGATGCTCTCTCTCGAGTTCCAGTTGGAGATCCAGAGCCCAATGGTTGCATCTGCAACCCAGTCCTCACAGTAGATCGTGTGAAAACTGGCTGCTGAACAGCACCATGACCCCAAGGTCATCGACTTCCGTGCTAAAACCAGGGTCTCTACAACTTCAGGATGTCTCTCTGGGATGGTGTTGAAATACTGTGTGATGTTTCAACTGGCCGCCCTTGCCCAGTTGTCCCGCCATCATGGACCAAAATGTCTTTTGAATCATTGCATAACCGCTGCCATCCCAGGCCTAAACCTACCCTCTGTGCCATTTCAGCTTGTTATGTATGGCCTGGCCTCGAGAACGATGTGAAGAAAATGGTCCAGGACTGTCACTCATGCCAGGCAAGTAAGACTGGCCGCCACACCAGAGCCCCTTTGTCTCCCTTTGAACCTTTCTGACAGACGTTTTGGTGATATACATGTAAATCTTGTAGGACCTCTTTCTCAATCAGAAGGGTGCACCTATCTGCTCACTCTCGTGGACAGATTCACAAGATGGCCGGAGGACATTCCCCCCCCCCCCCCCCCCCACACACAGAAGCTGTCAAATGTGCCAGGGCCCCTGCTATGCACATGGATTGCAGGCTTGGAGTTCCGGACACTATCATCTCAGACCAAGGCCGCCAATTCCATCAGACAGCTGTGGCGTGAACTTCACATGGTTCGTGGTGTTAGCCCTAAAAACACCACTGCCTACCATCCCCAGGCCAACGGAATGGTTGAAAGGTTTCACCGCAGTCAGAAAAGCTGCTCTCAAGGCTCGTCTGAAGGGACCATGGCTGGATGGACGAACTGCCAGTTGTGGGTACTTGGCATTCGATCCACTGGAAAGAGGACCTGGATGCAGCTGCAGTTCCTCTCAGTGACGGCACAAATGTCAGAGATTACTGATGATTTTCTCCACCGCCAGTGTAGAAAAAATGGGTCCTAACAGCACCTTCCTACAGGAGCTCAAGAGAAATTAAGGAAATTAGCTCGTCCACCCCTGCACACCATGGCTCTCGTGAATTTCATACGTGCCTGGAAATTTATAAGTTTGCGACCAAGTCTATGTTCGCCATGACTCCCACAGAGGACCGTTGGTAATGCCTTATGATGGGCCCTTTCCCTGTACTGGCCAGGACAGACAAATATTTTGACGTCGTCTTGAAAAATGGACAGTCAATTCGGGTTTTCTATTGACAGACTCCAGACCTGCCTACGCAGTCGCATTCTGTTAATGCCTTCCTGCACCAACCAGTCGTGCCCAAAAGGGGGGGTGGGGGGGGGGCGGAGGGGGTGGGGGGAAGTGGAAGGGAGAGGAGAGGCAGACAGAAGGAAATAAGGGAGGGGGGGGGAGAGAAGAGTCAGGAGGGGGGAGAGGCAGACAGAAGAAAGGGGGGGGGGGGGGGGGGGAGGGGAGGCAGAGGAAGGGAGGAGGGCAGGATAGGGAGAAGGAGAGAAGGAGAAGGAGGGGGGTGTGGGGCGGCAGTGAGGGAGGGAAGAGAGGCAGACAGAAAAAGAAGGGGGGGGGGGGGGGGGGGGGGAAGTAGACAGGAGAAGGAGAAGACCAGAAGAAACAGGAGGGGGTTGGGGGGCAGTGTCAGCTAGAGACTCAGGAGGGAGAGGGCAGACAGAAGAAGGGGGGGGGGGGGGGGGGAGTGACAGGGAGGAGGAGAGGCAGACAAAACAGAAGAAAAATAAAAGGGGGGGGCGGGGGGGGGGGTGGGGGGGGTGAGCAGGAAGGGGGGAGGGGGAGAGAGGACAGAAGACAAGAAAGGGGGTGGGGGGGGGGGGGGACGGTGACCAGGGAGGAGGAGAGGCAGACAGAAGAAAAGAAGAAATGGGGGGGGGGGGGGACAGTGACAGGGAGGGAGGAGGCAGAGGCAGACAGAAGAAGGGGGGGGGGGAGGGGAGCAGTGACAGGGAGGAGGAGAGGCAGACAGAAGAAAGGGGGGGGGGGTAGTGGACAGGGAGGAGGAGAGGCAGAGAGAAGAAGAAGGGGGGGGGGGGGGGGGTGACAGGGGGAGGAGGGCAGCAGACAGAAGAAAGGGGGGGGGGGGTGGGGAGGCAGTGACAGGGAGGAGGGAGAGGCAGACAGAAGAAAGGGGGGGGGGGGGGGTCCTGACAGGGAGGAGGAGAGGTGTAGACAAGAAAAGGGGGGGGAGGGGGGGAGGGACAGGGAGGAGGAGGGAGGCAGACAGAAGAAGGGGGGGGGGGGGGGTGACGTAGGACCGGGGGGGGGGAGGGAGGAGGAGGAGAGAAGACAGAAGAAAGGGGGGGGGGGGGGAGGGGGGACAGGGAGGAGAGGCAGAGGAAGACAGACAGGGGGGGGGGGGGGGAGTGACAGGGAGGAGGAGAGGGGACAGAAGAAGGGGGGTGGGGGGGGCAGTGACAGGGAGGAGGAGAGGCAGACAGAGAAAAAAAAAGGGGGGGGGGGGGGGGGGGGAGGGGGGGGGTACTGACAGGGAGGCACCAAGGTACATGCAGACCATTGCATTCTTTTTCAGGAAAACTGTCGACCTACTCAGCGACGCTACTCCACTTTTGACCGTGAGTTATTAGCCATCTTCAGTACTTATTCAACATTTTTGCTATTTCAGGAAGGCCGACCATTGGCCATATACATTGGCCACAAGCCATTGGTCCATGCTCTCATAGCAACACACAGATCCCCGTCAAGAACGTGAGGCTTTCTTACATTGCTGAGTTTACGACAGACATCAGACAACAACAGAGGGGTCAGATAACATTGTAGCTGATGCTCTCTCTCGAGTTCCAGGTGGAGATCCAGAGCCAATGGTTGCATCTGCATCACCAGTCCTCACACAGAGTAGATCGTGTGTGAAACTGGCTGCTGAACAGCCGACCATGACCCCAAGGTCATCGGTACTTCCGTGCTAAACCAGGGTCTCTACAACTTCAGGATGTCTCTCTGGATGGTGTTGAAAGACTGGTGAGATGTTTCAACTGGCCGCTCCATTTGCCCAGTTTGTCCCGCCATCAAGGACCCAAAAACTGTCTTTGAATCATTGCAGAACCTCTGCCATCCCAGGCCTTAAACCTACCCTCTGTGCCATTTCAGCTCGTTATGTATGGCCTGGCCTCGAGAACGAGTGAAAGAAAATGGTCGAGGATGTCCAGGGGAATGGGGGGGGGGAAGGGGAAGAGAGGAGAAGGAGAGAAGAGAGGGGGAGACAGAAGGAAAGGGGGGGGGCGGGGGGGGCAAAAACAGGGAGGAGGAGAGGGGAGACAGAAGAGAAAGAAGAGGAACAGGGGGGGGGGGGGGGCAGGAGGCTAGTGTCAGGAGGGGGGGAGAGGCAGACAGAAGAAAGAAAGAAGGGAGGGGGGGGTGGGAGCGGGAGTAGAACAGAGAGGAGAAGAGAACAGAAGAAACAGGAGGGGGTTGGGGGGAAGTGTCAGGAGGGAAGAGAGGCAGACAGAAGAAAGGGGGGGGGGGGGGGGGGGGGTGAGGGGGGGGGCTGGGAGACAGGCCAGGGGTGACAGTGGAAGGAGGAGAGAGGCAGACAGAAGAAAGAAGGGGGGGGGGGGGGGGGAGGGTGGGGAGGGGGGAGGCAGACAGAAGAAAAGGGGGGGGGGGGGGGGGGGGGGGGCGGGGGGATAGGGAGGGAGGAGAGGCAGACAGAAGAAAGAGGGGGGGGGGGGGGGGGGACGGTGACAGGGAGGAGGAAGGGGCACAGACAGAAGAAAGGGGGGGGGGGGGGGGGGGGGCACGTAGTGACGGGAGGAGGAGAGGAGCAGACAGAAGAAAACGGGGGGGGGGGGGGGGGGGGGGAGGGGGGAGTGGTGACAGGGAGGAGGAGAGGAGGAGAGAAGACAGAAGAAAGGGGGGGGGGGGGAGGGGGGGGGGTAGAGAGTAGTGACGGACAGGAAAGGGAGGGGAGAGGCAGACAGAAGAAGAAGAAGGGGGGGGGGGGGGGGCAGTGACAGGGAGGAGGGAGGAGGACAGACAGACAGAGGGGGGGGGGGGGGGGGGGGGGGGGGGGGGGGGGGGAGTGACAGGGAGGAGGAGAGGCAGCAGACAGAAGAAAGGGGGGGGGGGGGGGGGGGGGGTAGACAGGGAGAGGGAGGAGAGGGTGAGACAGAAGACAGGGGGGGGGGGGGGGGGTGAGAGTGGAGGGAGGAGGAGGGCAGACAGAAGAAAGGGGGGGGGGGGGAAGTGACAGGGAGGGAGGAGAGGCAGACAGAAAGAAGAGGGGGGGGGGGGGGGAGGAGGGCAGGGTGAGAGGAGAAACAGGGAGGGGGGGGGAGGGGAGGGAGGGAAGAAGTGACAGGGAGGGGGGGGGGGGGGTAGGGGACAGAAGGAGAGGAAGACGGGGGGTGGGGAGGGGGGGGGGGGGGGGGGGGGGAGTGACAGGGAGGAGGAGAGGGTAGACAGAAGAAGTAAGGGGGGGGGGAGGAGGAGAGGGACAGGGAGAGGAGGGGGGGGGGGGGGGAGGTAGACAGAAGAAAGGGGGGGGGGGGAGGGGGACAGGACAGGGGAGAGAAGGCAGAGACAGGGGGGGGGGGAGGGGGGGGGGGGGAGAGGGAGAGACAGGGAGAGAGGGTAGAAGGGGGGGGGGGGGGGGGCGGGGGAGTGAGGAGGGGAACAGGGAGGAGGAGGTGTGGCAGACAGAAGAAAGGGGGGGGGGGGGGGGAGAAGTCGGAGGGACAGGGAGAGGAAGGAGGGGGAGCAGGGGGAAGAAGGGAGGGGGGGGAGGGAGGAGGCAGTGACAGGGAGGAGGAGAGGCAGACAGAAGAAGGGGGGGGGAGGGGGGGGGAGTAGGGAGTGACAGGGGGAGAGGAGGAGAGGGAGACAGAAGGAGGGGGGGGGCCAGGGGAGGGGACAGGTGACAGGGAGGGAGGAGAGGTGGACAGAAGACAGGGGGGGGGGGGGGGGGGGGGGGCGGGGGAGGGAGGAGGAGAGGCAGGAGAAGAGAGTAGGTGGGGGGTGAGGAGGGGGGGGGAGGCTCAGTGACAGGGAGGGGGAGAGGGGGACAGAGAGAGGAGGAGGAGAAAGGGGGGGGGTGGGGGGGGAGTGGGGGGAGTGTGACAGGGAGGAGGAGAGGGCAGACAGAAGAAAGGAGGACAGGGGGAGGGGGGGGGGGAGGGGGGGGGCAGGAGCAGTGACAGGGAGGGAGGAAGAGATGTAGAAGAAGAAGAAAGGGGGGGGGGGGACAGTGACAGGGAGGGGAGAGGCAGACAGAAGAATGGGGGGGGGGGGGGGGGGGGAGTGTGACAGGGACAGAGGAGGAGAGGCAGACAGAAGAAAGGGGGGGGGGGGGGAGTGAGAGTGGACAGGGAGGAGGAGAGGTAGACAGAAGACAAGGGGGGGGGGGGGGGGGGTGAGCAGGGACAGGGAGGAGGAGGGGAGGACAGAAGACAGAGAAAGGGGGGGGGGGGAGGCTAGAGAAGTGACAGGAGGAGAGGAGGAGAGAGAGAGACAGAAGGAAGAGAAGGGGGAGGGGGGGGGGAGAAGTCCCGGAAGGGCAGGGAGTGGTCGGAGAGGGAGGGAAGGAGAAGAAAGGAGGGGGGGGGGGGAGGCAGTGTGCACAGGGAGGAGGAGAGGAGGTTAGACAGAAGAAAAAGGGGGGGGGGGGGGGGGGGGAGGAGGAGAGGGGGACGAAGAAAGGGGGGGGGCAGTGACAGGGAGGAGGAGAGGGAGAGGAGACAGAGGGAGGGGGGGGGGGGGGGGGTGGCGTGACAGGGAGGAGGAGAGGCAGACAGAAGAAGGAGGGGGGGGGGGGGGGGGAGGAGGAGAGGCAAGGGAGGGGCGGGAGGCAGACAGACAGAAGAGGGGGGGGGGGGGGGAAGGAGTGAAGTGACAGGGAGGAGGAGAGAAGGCAGACAGAGAATGGGGGGGGGGGGGAAGGAGTAGTGGTAGGGAGGAGGAGAGGCAGGAGGAAGAGAGGGGGGGGGGGAGAGAGGGGGGAGGAGGGGGGAGGTCGAGTGACAGGGAGGGAGAGGTGAGGACAGAAGAAGGGGGGGGGGGGGGAGTGGGGGGGGAGGAGGAAGAGGCAGACAGAAGATAGGGGGGGGGGGCAGACTGAAGGGAGGGAGGGAGGAGTGACAGGTATAGGAGGAGAAGGCAGACAGAGAGAAAGGGGGGGGGGGGGGGGGGGAGTGACAGGGAGGAGGAGAGGGGTAGACAGAAGAAGGGGGGGGGGGGGGGGAGGAGGAGGGGCAGTGACAGGGAGGGGAGAGGAGAGGCAGACAGACAGAAGAGAGGCAGACAGAAGAAAGGGGGGGGGGGGTGGCAGTGACAGAGGAAGAGAGCAGAAGGGGGGGGGGGGGCAGCTTGACAGGGAGGAGGAGAGGCAGACAGACAGAAAGGGGGGGGGGGGGGGGGGGGGGGGGGGGGTAGAAGGGAGACAGAGGAAAGGGGGGGAGGGGGTGACAGAAGGAGGAGGAGAGGCAGACAGAAGAAGGGGGGGGGGGGGGGGTTGCAGTGACAGGGGAGGAGAGAGAGGCAGACAGAAGAAAGGGGGGGGGGGGGGGGGACAGTGACAGGGAGGAGGAGAGGAGACAGAAGCAAGGGGGGGGGGGGGGGGGGGGGGGGAGGGGGGAGGGCAGTGACAGGAGAGGGAGGAGAGGCAGACAGAAGGACATGGGGGGGGGGGGGGGGGGGGGGTGGGGGAGTGACAACAGGGAGGAGGGGGGGGGGGGAGAGAGGAGGGAGGACAGAGGACATGGGGGGGGGGGGGGGGGGGGGGGGGGGGCAAGAATAGGGGGGGGGGGCAGTGACAGGCCCAGGAGGAGGAGGAGAGGCAGACACAGAAGGACAGTGGGGGGGGGGGGGGGTGGGGGGGGGGGGCGAGTGATCAAGGGGTTGTGGAGGAGGAGACAGAAGAGAGGAGGGCAGTGACAGGGACAGAGGAGGGGGGGTGGGGGGGGGGTGGCAGTGACAGGGAGGAGGAGAGGCAGAGACAGAAGAAATGGGGGGGGGGGGGGGGGGAGGGGCAGTGAAGAAAGGGAGGAGTGATGGCAGTGATAGGGAGGGAGGAGAGGGAGGCAGACAGAAGAACAGGGGGGGGGGGGGGGGTTGGCGTGACAGGGAGGAGGCAGACAGAAGAGACAGAAGAGAGGGGGGGGGGGAGGGGAGGGAGAGGAGACAGAAGAAAAAGGGGGGGGGGGGGGGGGCAAACGAACGAAATTTATTTTACCAGGGTAATGAGATAAGCAAAGTGTACATGCTTTTTCCACCCAGCCCTGGGAGAAAAGAAGAGAAAAAAAAAAATCAAAACCTGGAAGTCATTATAGCAACTACAGGGGTGTGGTAAGCCTTTTGAAAGATTTCAAATTACAGCTGTTCTTAAGATGATCGGACAATTCATTCCAAAGTCTGGCACCCGAGTAAGTAAGGGAGATCATGAATAGATTTGTCCTAGGTCGTGGGGTGAAAATAGTACGTTTACTACGAATATCGTTTACAATGAATTTTCTACGGAGATAAGACGGCGTTAAATTATTTATAATTTGTGTACATAAAATTAGCTTTATTAAAACGGCATTTAAACCCAAAGGGAAAAATACATAGGTATTTGTAATCACTGGGTAGGAGGGACAATGATTTAAGCAGAATAAGTTTGAGAGAGATCGTCGGTATAAGCTCTCAAGTGGTCTTAAGGAGTTTTTACTCGCCAAATCACAGCAAGTTGAAGCATAGTCTATGTCCGGTTGGATGAATGCATGGAAAAATATCTTTCGAGTATGCTCATCAAGAAAATGCTTTATTCTATTTAGCTGAAACACTTTCGTGGATAGTTTTTTTTTTTACAAGTAATGATATGTGGCTAGACCAAGATATGTTATTATCAAGTGTAAGACCTAACAATTTGTGCGATTCGACTTCTTCCAATGCTTTGTCATAAATTTTAAGTTTTGGCAGGCTGGTTTTAATGTTTTGTCTTTTCTGTCTGGTGGTAACTAACATGAACTTTGACTTTAGAGGGTGAAGAGCCATATGATTTGCTTCGGTCCAGCTGACTAATTTATCTAAATCATTCTGCATGTTGCAACACACTACTTCAGGACTTGTATCTTTGTTATAAAGGGTAGTATCATCAGCAAACAGTTCAGTAGACGACGTTACATGAAGTGGTAAATCGTTAACATAAATAGAAAACAAAATAGGACCTAAAATAGATCCTTGAGGAATACCATATTTCACAGTCATAAGAGGTGACATAATGGAATCCTGAATACTGCTTGTCTTCTATTGTTCAAAAAAAGATGAGATGAGATTTACTGAGTCTGATGTAAGTCCATATATAAAATACATTTTCTAGATAAAAGATCATGATCAATGGTATCAAATGCTTTTGCAAAATCAACAAAGACAGCAGCAGCAGTGAATAAATCATTGTTTATATTTAAATGCCATTCTTCTATTAAGTTTGTGAGCATGGTGGTGTGGCAGGAATGACTGGCTCTAAATCCACTCTGATTGGGGTGAAATAGATCATATTTGGTAAAATGTGAATGAAGATTACATTTAATGTGTTTTTTCCAAAGTTTGGGACAAAGCAGATAATATAGAAATCGGTCTATAATTGGATGGGTCCGAAAGATCACCAGACTTATGAATCAGCAGCACTTTGGCATCCTTAAATGCTTGTGGATAACAACAATTTTCAAGACAGAGATTGTAAACATATGTAATGTGTTCCGAAATAATGGGTGCAGATGTCTTCAAGATTTTGCTGTCAAGTCCATCCAAACCCCGTGAACGAGACTGTTTTAAAGATGATAGTTCTTTGAAAACTTCGTGCACACTAATGAATGGGAACTGAAGTTTTGAGTAGGTGTTCTTTGAATCACAAAAATGTTTTTTAACAATAACAGATCGTTTGACTGTGAGTTGTCTGTCGTAATAACTGTTTGGGCAACAGTTGTGAAATGTTTGTTCAGCTTTTCGGCAGAGAGATTATCACTACTAGGGGCTGTTGCTAATGCCTTTTTCCCTGATAGTTGGGTTATAGCTTTCCCAAACTGATTTAGTATCACTTTTAGATTTAATTAAGTCATTAAAAATACTTTTTTTCGAGCGCGCGTCGTTTCATTGCGGTTACTTTGTTTCGCTGTTTCTTGAAGTTATCGTCTTTGCCAGTGGTTTGCAATAGTTTCTCGCGAGTCTGGATTTCGGCATTAATTTCTACATTCAACCATGGTGGGTTTTCTATGGATTTGACCCGCTTGGTTCTTAGGGGGGGCATGCTTATCAAAAAAGGACATGAAAATTGTATATACCATATTGATAATGCTTTATCCGGGTCTGTATGTTGGTAAACCTCTGTAAAGTTTGCCATGCTTAAGTGAGACAGGAACTCTTCCTCAATAAAGTTTCTATAGGAGCGAAACGATATACATTTATGACCACATCTGGGAATTTTTATACCTTTCTTAGACCAGGTTAAAGCATACTGGGAAATGGTTTCGCTTAGGCCAAGGACTGGAACAGACGTTTCTATTATGTTACTGGGGCTAGTGACATAAATGTGGTCTATTATTGTTTCAGACTGTGGCGTTTTCCTAGTAGGGGTGTTTATTAATTGCTTTAGGTTTAAATAATCCATAACATCTTTTCCATGTTTCGTGGGGCTTCAGTAAGTCAATATTAAAATCACCTAGCAGGACAACTTCCGTAGAGTAACTCAAAACATCTTCCATCATGAGTTCGAAACGCTGTGACCACTCTACCCTCTCTTCTGGGTTTCTGTATATGAAGCCGGCTAAAACGGTTTGGTCCCTTTTAGGCGAATTTCAATCCAAATACTTTCAATATTGAATCTATTGAACATATTTAAGACCCTATAATTTACAGATTGATGAACATACGTTACCAAACCAGTTTTCGAATTTCACAGCAGCGTCTCTTCGGATTATATTGTAACCAGGAATCGAGAGTACACTGTCAGGTATTACATTACTTAGTCGCAATTCAGAAAACCCGAAAAAACATGAAACAATCATTAGAATTAGACATAGTAGAGGGTAGCCACAGAGGGAAAGGTCATGTAAGTGGGGGGCATCACTGCAGTCTTTGCAACACCTATCTGGTACGAGTGAGGGTCAGAGACCATCAAGACAAAATCAAAGAAAGAAGAGAAAAGGACTGCGTGTTTATGATCTGCCTACAAGCTTTTCGCGTTATATCTCATTGGTTCCTTTTGTCTGGCTGGGGTACACGCCATGAACTTTAACTCCTGTTTCTTGATTCGTTGTTTGTGTTATGTTATTTCATTTTTCTTTGTGTGATGTCTTTTTTTTGACGCAACCAATCGCGATTTGAACATGTTGAGTACTTTCTTTTCTTGTGATTTCTGCCGTGCCTACATGACCACAGTCCACAGCTATAGAAATGTGCAGAATGCAGAGGGGAGTGGTAACCCAAAACACAACCACGGCGTCATGAGTTTGGTTTAATTATGGAAGACCACTTGTCATCGTTAACATTAATACGCCAAGCATAAGCCAGTTTGCACGGTTTGCACTGGCCACTTTCCTCTCCAGGTGCGCCACAGAATACACAGGCTTTGATGAGGAATATATCGAGCATAGCTCTGAAAGTAGGTGTTTTCCCTGAAGATCATGAATTGGCCAACCATTATTGTTAAGTACAATATGAAGTTAATAATCTGAATGACACTTGACCATCGGAACTGTTGGTTAGGCTTATCGTGATCAAATAAGCCATGCGGCACAGACCTGTCTGGCCTAGAGGCTCCCAGTGTGACAGCTCCAGGAAGATGTGGTATCACAGAAAGCAGGGTTCCAGCACCCCCATGGCACTATGAAAACTGATGTCAATGATACTGAGCATAGCGTACAGGAGGTGCGGGAGTCCTTACCAAAGCAAAGAACGAGGACGTGATCCAGTGTGATGAACCCAATAGTCAAAACTGACCACCTCACTGGACAGATGAAAAAGAAATGTGGCAACTGTACAAGACAGGCTGTTGATCCACGTCTTTTCATACTGGATGTAACGATCTTTTGTATATCTCATTAGCTACTACAGTAATACTAACGTGGTATCCCGCACAAGACTGAGCAAACAGCATACTACCAATCATCATCAAATTGTTCGCAAAAATCCTTTTGACTGTAGGTAAACTGACGATACTGACTAAGTTTCCTAAAGTGGCACACACACTAACCACCCAGAAAGAAAACTCTGTACAGGTCAGTCGGCATCAGCTTCGTGCATGAAAGGGAGTACGGTGTGGGGAGCAGAGCACTTTATGTTGTCCGACTGTTGTGGGAGTAAGTTTTGACAGCAGAACCTGTAGTTTGAAGCAAATATATTCTGCAACTCATCAGACACTGAAAACAATTCCAAAGGGAAATCTTTAAGTGCGTTAAATCTAATGTCCACTTCACGCAGACGTGGTATGATTTTAAAACCTATGAATCCGGTAAGTCCGATGGTGGAGAGGGATATGTTTAAATGATTTACTAGAGGCAAGGGAAAACAGTTCGCTAAGTACATTGAGATTTGTTTCTGATGTATCTATTCGCCGAAGTGAATAATGAATATGTTTCGTAAGTTTATTCATTGTGTTCGACCTGACGTGATGTTTTTACTAATCGTAGGGTTTTCAGATTCTTTAACGCAAGAAAATCAGATAAGTCAAAATGTTTTAAATCGTTACTTGTAAGATCAAGGTACTGCAGGTTGGAAAGTTGTACACTGACGTATTATGAATATAACAGTGAGACAAAGTGAGAAGAACGAGATAGAGATTTGTGTTAAAGTCACTCAGTGACATCCCTGACCCTGATGCCACTACACTGCAGAGCTGTGGGAAGAGATCAACGGGAAAGATGTTCCTGCATTGTGTGTTGTTGTTGTTGTTGTCTTCAATTTAACGTCTTTCCACATTAAGTGATATTAGACGACGGGGGAAAGGATTTTGGAGAGGGGGAGCATGAGGAGGAAGTGGGTGGGTGGGTTATCTTGCAATTATATTAAAAAACAAAACAAAACAAAACAAAACAAAAAAAAAACTTTACAATACAATGAAAAAAAGGTATGGAAAAGCCAACTTTACATAACTAGTTGAGTCATAACACAAACTATAACAAATGTCCCATAGGGACTGCGTAGTAAACTGCATTGTGTGTGTGTGTGTGTGTGTGTGTGTGTGTGTGTGTGTGTGTGTGTGTGTGTGTGTGTGTGTGTGTGTGTTTGTGTGTGTGTGTGTGTGTGTGTGTATACTCGCATGTGTGGTTGTATTCCAACATTATCACAGTCCCAGTCTCATATTGTTGTTCTTAAATACATTTGTCATGCACACAGACACATACACACATCTAAGAGAAATCGCCTAACCGTCTAGAACATAAAAAAGTTTACGCGAAAAGGCGAAACAAAGAAAAAGAAAAATGCTGCCCTCGCTCATAGCGAGAAGGGTTATCCTCACTGATATTTAAACAAAACTACCATTTCCACGAGATGACCAAGAAAGAGATAGAGAGACAGACAGACAGAGACAGAGAGCAACCGGAAAAGGGTAAAATAGGTTCATAATTTACAAATCTGACAGATGTATTCAAAATTAATCGTAGACTGTTTTGCATGACATAGTCTAAATAACATATTTCTAGCTGGAAAAAAGACACAAACATATGACAACATTTCCAATATGGAATGCAGCAGATTACCTTAAAATCAGAAACCTACTTAAACACACACACACACACACACACACACACACACACACACACACACACACACACACAACACTCACACACACACACACACACACACTTTATTCTGGGCACTTTTTGAAAACCCTTAAGAAAAAAAAAATCCCACAAAATCTGATCAAGTCACGTGCGCGCGCGCGCGCACGTGTGTGTGTGTGTGTGTGTGTGTGGTGTGTGTGGTGTGTTGTGTGTGTGTGTGTGTGTGTGTGTGTGTGTTGTGTGAGGAGAGAGAGAGAGAGAGAGAGAGGAGAGAGAGTGTATGTGCCGTGGGGGGGGGGGGGGGAGCTGCACTGCGCGCGTGTTGTGCGTGTGTGTGTGTGGTGTGTGTGTGTGTGTGTGTGTGTGTGGTGTGTGTGTGTGTGGTGTGGTGTGTGTGTTCGTGTATAAACCAAATCTATCCTGTCTCTCCCTTGCCTCCCACCACTCCCCCCAACAGTAATATGATTTCCAACTACAAATAAGACAGACAAACAACAAACCCACAAACACACACACACACACACAACAACAACACAAAACAAAGAGACGAGGGAGAGGAGGAGAGGAGAACCCAAAGAGAGGCGAGCGGAGGAGGCGAGAGACAGAACAAAGAAAAAAAGACAGAGTACAGTCAAAACAAACAGAAAAGAAAAAAAGAGCGAGGGAAAAAAAACTCCTTTCATTAGTCAATGCAAAAAATCTTATAAATGATTATGGACCCAAATTTCATTTACATTTTGCAGAAACAGACGAGACACCACTGAGAGGAGGGAGTGAGAGAGAGAATGAGGAAGACGTGAGAAAATGACGGATAGAAGGAGAGGGGAGTAAAGAGAGCGCGAGAAATGGACACAGGAGATTTGAGGACGAGTGGTGAAACAAATTTGAGACGGAAGGCGGAAAAAAAGATGAGAGGAGCGAGAGAGGATTATAAAGACAAAAAAAAGGGTGTGTGTGTAAATGTGTTGTTGGGTGTGTGTTCGAATGTGGTGTGTGGTGTGCCGTAAAATGTTTGCTGCGTGAGTGACGTTGCGTGTCGCGCTGAGCGCACACGCGCGCGCGCACGCGCGCGCGTGTGTGTGGGTGGTGTGTGTGTGGGTGAGTGTGCGACAGACTGTGTGTTGTGTGTGTGTGTGTGGGTGTGGGTGTGTGTGTGTTGTTGTCACAGGTGTGTTCTTGTGGGTGTGTGTGACCATATGTGAATGTACTGGTTGTGTGGTGGACGGGCGTTCAAAATTGAGAGAACCAGTCCAAGTTCAGTCTCAGATGGTGTTCCCAAATGAATTCTATCTATACCCAGAGATACCGATCTAAGAGGAAAAATCATCTAAACCGTGTTCTACAACATCAAAAAGTGTGTGTGCGTAAAAGGACGTTTGGATGAAAACTGGCTGCGAACGCGCACAGCGCGCGCGGGAGCGCGCGCTAAACGTGTGTGTGTGTGTGTGACGACCAGGTCCGATGTGAGCGTGGTGTGTGTGTGTGGTGTGTGCTGTGGTGTGTGTGTGCCAGACGAGTGAGTAGAGGTTGTGGTGATGTGTGCATCATGTGCATGTGTGTGATGCGGTTCGAGACTTTGGCCCAGTCCGTCTTCATATTGTTTGTTACCAAATGCATCAGGATACACAGACATACTAAGAGGAAAAATTCATTAACCGTCTAAAAATCAGAGAGTTTACGTGGAGTGACGAGACAGAAAGAAAATGAGGCCCTCGCTCAGAGAGAGAGGGGCTATTCGGCAGAGGAGAGAGACGAGAGGAAGATGAGAGAGGAGAGAGAGACAAGAGAGAGGACGAGAGACGAGAGAGTGAGGAGAGCGAGCGGAGCGAGAGAGGAGAGGAGAGAGGAGAGGGAGAGAGAGAGACGCACCGAGGACGCACGCACGAACGCACGCACGCAACACACACACAAACAAACACACACACAAACCCAATATAACAAATCAATATCAGTTTAATCCTCAAATGACCAAGCTATTTTACCTACAAAAAATGACCAGGTGGGGTTTTGCGGGGTACGTTTGGACCCAAGTAGAATTTCTGCTGAAATGCTAGCTTACTTACTTAGTCAGTTTTCCTTTACATATAGTTTTATTGCTTTCTTTCAAACTTTGAACAATACTAACTATATTCAATTGCAATAATGGTTTACAAAAACAAAAATGTGGACAAACAGCAAAAGGATGAAGAAGAAGGAAAAAAAAAAAAACCCCACGTAATGAAAAGAAGGAAGAAATTAATGGTTTGTTTATTTAAAACAAACTTTTGCCTGTTTCTAACAAAAAAAACCCCCAAACTTTTTCTTTCATCATAAAAAAAAAGAACCAAAAGCAAATTCAACCGAACTAGGCATTCAGCGCGCGTCATGTACAAAATAGCAAAAAACGCTTTGATTCTTTGATATAAAAACAAAATATCTTGTTTCTTCCATCCATATCTGCAAACAATAAAAGAACAAATGAAAATTTAAAAATTTAACGAGTTGGGCATTCAGCGCATCTTGTTTATTATTGTACAAAATCAAAACTAACTAATAAGAAGAAAACAATAGTGATTTTACTCACTTGAATCTTTCTTATAAAAACAACGTATTTTCTTTCTTTCATAAAGCAAGAAATAATAAATAAAAGAACCTAAAACTAAGAAAAAAAATAATTGCAGTATGCAGTCAGTGGGCCATGTCATTGTAAAGTCAAAATTGGAAGAAAGTAATCATTATTTCACTCTATTTGATGGAAATAGTCACTTGTAAATGGGTTATAACGAGCAAGGGATGTGTTCTTCAATGTTTATATCTTCTTGGCTTTTTACAACCAACTCGACAAAAAAATCAAACAAACAACTTGTTTACTGATGTGGATATATTTCAAGATTTCTGAAGAGATGTCTTTGGAAAAACAAAGAAAGCAACAGACATCTCAGACAGATGGTCTTCATAGTCCGATGCTACTGCGTCGTCACCAATGGAGCTGTTTTCGTCATCAGTTAGGTCATCTTGAATTATTCTTAAAGTTTCTGCTGCTGTGTACCTCAGTGGTCTAGTTCTGTTGTCCATGGTTTTACTGTAACACAATACGAAACATTTAGTACATGTGAAAATTTTGATAAAATTGAGACAATGACATCATGTGGCATATATTTCTTGCTGGGTTCATTTGGACCCCCGAAGAAATTTTCATGACAGTTGTCATACCCTTATGCCGGTTTCTGTAAACATGCGTGTGAAGTTCAAAGAGACATAGATCGACAAAAATTCGTGGGCAGGAAACTTTTTTCTTACGAAAATCTCAAAAACTGCACATGAAAATATGCTGCTGGGGATCCCAAACGGATCCCACTTGGTCATTTGAGGGTTCAGTGAATACAAGTGTAATAGGAGAAGGAATGAAGCCAGCATACAGGACATATACCCAGCCGTTGTGTCACTGGCATGTAGAAAGACTGTTGTACTTACTGGCATGATGAAAACACCCAGTTGCACGTGAGCTGTCTTCTTGCTATTCTTGAATAGTGGGAACAACATAGCTGAACTCCAGTTACTGTACAGATGCTTCAGATTGGCCACAGGAAATAGAATGAAGTGAATGGGGCATGGAAGAAGGCCGGAAGGAAACAACAGATTGCCGTATGTCTGTAAAGGAAAAAAAGCAGCAGGAGACAACACAAACTTGAAGGGAGAAAACAAAGCGAAAAGATCCCGGTGCAGACTGCGAGTAAATTGTGACAACAAAAAAGGTATGACGCAGAGAGAGAGAGAGAGGAAGCGGAGAGAGAGAGGAGAGAGAGAGAGAGAGAGAGAGGAGAGAGGAGAGGAGGGAGAGAGAGAGAGAGAGAGAGAGAGGAGAGAGAGAGAGAGAGAGAGAGAGAGAGACAGAGACAGAGGAGACAGAGACAGAGAGAATATCGTCTCACAAATATACAGTGGAAACTCTGCTAAGATTCAGTACCCATCTTTACGCACTAGACAACGATTGTTGGTGGAAGAGGGGTGGGAGGGGTGTTTAGCTGTTGCAAATGATATCAAATGATGAAATCAAATATGTGTTCTTTGTTCCTGTTTGTGATTGGTTTGGAGGCAGCAAAGCGGGTGAGAGACATGATATTCTGAAAAAAACATACAAAAAAAGAGAGCAAAAAACAAAAAACAAAAACAAACAAAAAAAACCCCACCGAACCACAAGCGCCATGCAGACCTGTAGGATGTCTTTCTTTACAACTTCCAGAAATCAATAAATGTTGTGAACAATTAATACCTTTCTCTTCTGCCTCAAGTCTTGTGTCGAGTCTCTCTCTCTCTCTCTCTCTCTCTCTCTCTCTCTCTCTCTCTCTCTCTCTCTCTCTCTCTCTCTCTCTCTCTCTCTCTTTCTCTGTTTTTGTCTGTCTGTCTTTCTCTGCCTCTCTGTCTCTGTTCTGTCTGTCTGTCTGTCTCGCACCAAACATGTTGTGAGACTGTATAACAGGCTGTATAACAGGCTGTATAACTGGCTGTATAACTGGCTGTATAACAGGCTGCATAACAGGCTGTATAACAGGCTGCATAACAGGCTGCATAACAGGCTGTATAAACAGGCTGCATAACAGGCTGTATAACAGGCTGTATAACAGGCTTATTACACCAAAGAAGGGAAGAACCCACACTAGGAAATAATGTTTAAACACCATCCTTCAGGATGTTGCTACCTGAGTGTTAAAATGCCATGGGGCCATAAACTATCATTCCAAAATTGTAATTGAGTTAAATGTGTTTTGTTGTAGTTAGGATGGTGCCACACTGGTTCTGAAATCAACAGACTTTATTGTGTTTTGTTGTTGTTAAGATGGTGCCACACTGATTTTGAAGTCAACAAAATTTATTGTGATTTGTTGTTGTTATGATGGTAGCACACTGGTTTTGAAGTTAAACTTTGTTGTAGTTGCAAAGTGA
>JADBJO010018074.1:0-12500 GCA_016801955.1 Conus betulinus | reverse complement strand
AATTCTACAGATGGGAAGAGTTTGTTGGTGCAAGAGGAGGCAGGTGGTGGTTCTCTTTGTATCTTTTGAATCTAATGCAGATCGTTTGGACACAACTGTGGTGCAGCCTGAGAGCATTTGTTACTGACGGTCCCGGGGTATCCATGGTTGGTGAAAACCTCGAACACTTTTGGCTGCCTGTAAAGTGACTTCTTCTACATCAGAGCGAAATCAGTGTACAGAACGCTGAAGTCAGTGTACAGAACGCTGAAGTCAGTGTACAGAACGCTGAAGTCAGTGTACAGAACGCTGAAGTCAGTGTACAGAACGCTGAAGTCAGTATACAGAACGCTGTGTTTTACAGAGGGGTGATGGGAGGTGTGTAGTTCAGGTATGAATGCGCGTCCATCGAAAGAAAACTGAGGTTTTCAATGGTCCATATTTGAGAGAAATGGAAATGCCCAGGAACCTGACTGACTGGGAATGGTATGTGTCAATTCGATGATGGTCTGGATGTGGCTTCCAAGCCATTATTGATGTGTTTTTGTAGAGATCTGGTGTAGGGACTGTGTACAGAGTCAGCACAATGTGGTCCACATGTCCATAAAAAAAGCATGCCAAGAATGATCCCGTTTGGGTTCCCATAGCCACACCACTGATTTCGAAAAAAAATAATGTGGTTGAATTCGAAAATGATTTTGATGAAGACTGATTCTGCCTTTCCGATGTAGCTGTGAGCGGGAATTGTTGGTTAAGGGGCCCTTGGACAAGAAAAGAAAAGGCCTTCAGTCTGTCTGCATGAGGAATGGAAGAGAACAATGAGACCACTTCAATTTAGATCCCACTTTCAAATCCATGATGAAAAAAGGGACGTGGGTTGGAAGGTGGGATTTACGTTGAATGAGGTAATCATATTCAATGTGTGGGTTGTATCACTGAGGTATGTGGGGAGGCTTTGCACCATGGGTCCGGGGATATAGTCAATGTCCAGTGAAATGTGTTCTGTGGGGCAGGTACAGGTAGAGACAACGGGTCTGCCGGGTATGATGACTTTGTGCATCTTAGGGAACAGGTAGAAAGTAGGTCGTTTGGTGTCTGATGTTATGAGGAGTCTTGCTGTCTTTGGTACGTTATCATGTTCATTTTCTTTGGTGGCTATGGTTGAAACGTTTTGTGTTTGATGGAGGGGTGATAATGTGAATGGTGTAGAGATATGTGTCAGACAGTTGTCTCTGTGCTTTCTGTGTATATTAATCTTTGTCCAAA
This sequence comes from Conus betulinus, assembly GCA_016801955.1. NCBI lineage: Eukaryota > Metazoa > Mollusca > Gastropoda > Neogastropoda > Conidae > Conus > Conus betulinus. Next base: position 11,255 of record JADBJO010018074.1, on the reverse strand, counting down.
CTCAACTGCCCCCCCCCCCCCCCCTTTCCCTTCCCCCACCTTTTCCTCTTCCTTGTCTGTTGGGTTGATGACAATATCTTGTCGAAGCACTGGTGACTTAGGCATTTTTGTTCTTCCCATGAGAGGATGGAGAGACGAATACATTTGGATTTATTCCGGAGATTTCCCTTCTGCAGTTTTTTACTATAGAGTTCAACTTGGAGAAGAGGCCAACATCCCCACAGGGCACAGTGGCAGGGAGGAGGAGAAGAGGTCAGCATCACCCACAGGGCACAGTGGCAGGGAGGAGAAGAGGCCAACATCAACCCACAGGGCACAGTGGCAGGGAGGAGAAGAGGCCAACATCACCCCACAGGGCACAGTGGCAGGGAGGAGAAGAGGTCAACATCACCCCACAGGGCACAGTGGCAGGGGGGGAGAAGAGGCCAACATCAACCCCACAGGGCACAGTGGCAGGGAGGAGAAGAGGCCAACATCACCCCACAGGGCACAGTGGCAGGGAAGAGAAGAGGTCAACATCAACCCACAGGGCACAGTGGCAGGGAGGAGAAGAGGCCAACATCAACCCACAGGGCACAGTGGCAGGGAGGAGAAGAGAGGTCAACATCACCCCACAGGGCACAGTGGCAGGGAGGAGAAGAGGCCAACATCACCCCACAGGGCACAGTGGCAGGGAAGAAAAGAGGTCAACATCACCCCCACAGGGCACAGTGGCAGGGAGGAGAAGAGGCCAACATCAACCCACAGGGCACAGTGGCAGGGAGGAGAAGAGGTCAACATCAACCCACAGGGCACAGTGGCAGGGAGGAGAAGAGGTCAACATCAACCACAGGGCACAGTGGCAGGGAGGAGAAGAGGCAGACAGAGGAAGAGGTGGGAGGACAGTGTCAGAGAGTGGACAGCCCTGTCCTCGGCCAGCTGTTGGCGGGCTGCACAGAATGGCCACAGAGGGAAAGTTATCAGTGAGTCAGTGCTGCCTCCTGTGACCAAGGCTGACCTGGGATGGTGCATTCTAACTGACCAGGATGGCTGCATGGCTACATCAGTGTTGCTTGTGGCTGTGTAGACCAATGCGACAGTGACAGTCTCTACCATAATGGTTGGGCCTGTGTGGAATATGGTCTGTTGGGTTTACCGTACTTCAATCTGTGTGAGCGCCTTTCTCTCTGCTGTGCATGACATCTTCCTGTGTATTAGATGCTGGTTTAGGGCAGCGCTCCACCTCGCAAGTCCCGTTCAAGGCTCGGCATTGAAGCCAACAGCTCTCTTGTCTTCTCAAACAAAGTTGTTTGTGTCATACCTAAGGGCGGCCGGCTGGTCTCCTTTCGGATGTCAGATCACTGTGGGGAATGTCCCCCGGGATGCTGCATCTTGCATGTCGTGAATGTGTGTCAGTAAGCCAAGCGTGCTTTGCCTGGCAGGATCTTCAGGCTCAGGAAGCCGGCGTGACACCAAACCTCAGTGTTGGACACTGTCTTACACAGACATGCTCACGACATGGTGGGCTGCTTCTCGTGTGGAGGATGCCTAGCCTTCTGTCCTGCCTGGTACAGGTTGTCCGTATGCCCAGTGAATCATCAGTGGTGTCTCAGTAACATCTACCTGGGGTAAAGAGGTAGGCAAAGCCACAGAAATAAAAAGTGAGATGAAAAGATCTGTTTCTAAACCTTAGTAGTATACTACTTCACTTCAGTAATATAGAGATTCACTACGGGTTGTTTTTATTTTTTGATAATTTATTTGTTTGCTTCATGACCTCTTTACTTGACGAAATCAATTGCGATTTTAACATGCTAAGTACTTTCTCTTCTAGCGCTTTTTGTCGTTCTGCATGACTACAGTCCACAAGTAGAGAAAATGGGCAGAGAGTCGAGCCAAGAGGTAACCCAAATACAACCATGGCGTCATGGATGTCGTTTAGTCCTGGGATATCGTGTGTGGCCAGTACCGTGACAAAGCCGAGAGAATAAGCCAGCTGGCACTGTTTGTGGTCGCCACTTTTCTTATTAGGTGCACTGCAGAATACACTGACCTTAATGAGGAATTCAGCATTACTCTGAGTTTAGGTGTTCGCCTGTAGATTACGATTTGGCCAACCATTATTATCAGGTAAGTGATGAAGTTAATAGTTATAACTATATTCGAACACTGGAATTCTTTGTTTGCCTTATATCGATTAAATAATGTCATTCTACACAAACCTGATTGACCTTGACGCTCCCAGTGTGACAGCCCAGGAAGCAATGGTATCAAGGACATCAGGGTTCCAGCACACCATGGCACTATGCAAACTGATGGCAGCGAGACTGACTTCAACAGACAGGAGTCCTTACCAAAGCAAACCAGAGTGATGTGATCCACTGTGATGAGCCCAATGATCAACACTGACACCTCACTGGACAGATGAAAAAGAAATGTGGCAAATAGACAAGGTACGCTGTTAACCCAAATCCTTTCAGAGTGCAAGTAATCATCATGAAATATCTCATCAGCTGCCACAGTGATGCTGACATGATATCCCACACACGATTGAGCCAACAGCAGATTAGCAACTATCACCCTATTGCTTTCAGAATCTCCCCTGACAGTAAGAAGATTGACGATACTAGCCCAGTTTCCTATGTGGCGCACACACTGACCACCCAGAAGAAAAACTCTGTACAATTCAGATGGTATCAGCTTCGTGCATGAGGGAAATACAGTGTGGGGAGCGGAGCACTTTATCTGATGCGATTGTTCTGGCAGAAAGTTTTGACAGCAGAACCTGTAATCTGGAGCAAAGATATGCTGTAAATAATCACTCGCTGATAACAGATCATAAGGGAAATCCTCAACTGGATTAAAACTAATGTCAAGTTCACGCAGATACGGCATGTTTTTTGAAACCTTTGGGGCCAATGATGTTAATGGCGGAAAGGAAAAGATTTAGATGGGTTACCAGAGGCAAGAAAATAAACAGTTCGCTGTTCAGTACGTTAAGATCTGTCTCCGACACATCAATCAGCTCAACGAATAATGAATATATTTGATCAGTTTGTTTATTGAATTTGACCTGATAGGATTTTTTGCCAATTTCATGATTTTCAAATTCTGTAAAATAAGAACATTAGGCATGTCAAGATATTTAGATAGTTGTTAGTTAGGTCAATGAATTGTAAGTTAGGAAACTGCATGCCTGATACATTAGAAATAAAGCAGCGAGACAGAACAAGAAGACGAATGAGGTAGACGTTAGTGTTAAAATCATACAACGACATCCCTGATTCTGAAGCATCTACATGCCGGAGCTCTGAGAAGAGATCCACAGGAAACGATTTTCCGCAAAGGAAGGAGTGGCCTTGACATACACAGCCTTCAGGACAGGTCGTATCACACATCAGTTCATCATCTCGATGTGGGCACTGGCCCCAGCCATCACACAGATGATCTCCATGGAGACAAATTGTAGATGCACGACACTGGAACAGTCCAGAACATGGAGCATTGTTACAGTCCTGCTCATCCATCCTCTCCATTGACACAGTCAGAGAATCCATTGCATTGAGTGTAGACAGGAAGACAGTACAGCCACTCAGATGGACAACGATAGTGAGTGTCAGGACAAGGTTCTTCAGTTTCCATCACCTGTTGTGTAAAATAGCCAGTACCATCCAAGTTAACATATATTCGTTGTTTCATGTCCACGCTTCTATCTCGAACGCAATAAATACACAAAAAACAAGTAATGTCCAATCTCATCAGAATCATCCATACAATCAGAGTACTTATTACAACGTTGACTTAATAATACACATTGACCCATTAGAACATCCAAACTCTGGACAAGAAAGGTGTTCACAAAATGATTCATCACTGTAGTCTGGACAGTCCTGTATGAAGTCACACACCACAGTGTAATGCAGAGATGTGACATCATCACTACAACGGAACATGCTGTGTTCATAGATAACATTTGTCTCAGCAGACGATAACATGTTGTTACGCTTACCGGTCGAATTCAGGACTACATCACCTTCAGAATGATTAGTCTTCCGACGGCAAATATCGAGTGTACGGTCCATAAACGTGTGAATCACATGACTATTTGAACACACCATTAAAATGCTGCCTAGTCTGTGTGAATGTTGACTGTGTGGACTCTGATCGGCCTGGTCTTTTTTGTGGAGGAAACACTCCAAATGCTTGTAACGAAATTTCGCATTGTGCTAATGATGGATACCACTTAAATTTACATTCGATAAAACCAGTTGATGTCCAGCTCAGTGTGGCAGATTGACTAGATGCAAGATATGGCTTACATCTGAAGTGATTCACGTTGTTATATCATAGTATTGTCAGACCACTTACGGAACCTACTGTACATAAAAGGTACCATGTGCCAACCTGAAGTGTAACCCAATAGTACATTGAAATTGAAATGATATTTGTACAATGGTAGGGAGTCTGTCACTTCTTTTCGAGTTTTTACAGAAGCCAGACGGTAGCCTAGTTTCTTACACTCATTGGATAATAGATCCTGTTCAGGTAATAAAAATCATCTGACAAGACCAGCTTAAAGCATTTGTGAACTGAAGCCACCGCTCCTTGACACTCGGGGGCTGCTGAAGGGACAGTGTTCTGTTTCATCCCGTCCATCTTCACACTCCGTCTTCAGATTACACTGCAGAAAGTGATGAAATTTGGAATAATTAATCACAGAACAGTTGAACAACCCACTTTGCAGTTTATAAGGATGTCCAGAGGCAAGAAAAAACAGAAAAAAAAAATTTTTTGAGAAAGTTTAGTCTTAAAAACCATCATGAATGAAGTGTATTCTGATATATGAAGCTAGGAATATGTAGGCTGGTGTGGACCGCCTGGTACTCACATAAGCGCTGAATACTTGAAAAGTGCCATGTTTCTTGTAAGTCACTTGTATTGGACCCCTGTCATCATCGGGACGAAGTGTGTATGACTGCTGCACACTAAGCATGACGACACACATCTTGAATGCAACGTCAGATCTGTGCTGAAGGGAATACTCTTTGCCACGTATGGTAAAATTATATATCCAGAATAATTTGTCATACATCGCAAAAAAATAAATTATTATAATTTATTGCTTGAAAGTTTATTGTAGCAGTCGGTTTGTTCTTCATCATCACCCCACATCACATTTGCACGTGACTCAAAAAACAACTCTTCAAGGACATAATATTCACATTCCAGATGTACTTTAGAAGAAAGGCTTGATTTTAATTGCACATCAATGGTCCAGATCTTTCTGTAACCGAAACCACCAGTATACCGGCTGTTGAACATGAGCACGCACATATTTACCCCATTTCACCTTCACGTGCAGGTTACAGAACACAGTGTAACCCCCCCACACAGTCCATATACTACTCTCTGAGGCACCATAAGGCGTCCCAAGGTGGCGTAGCCACAGTCAGACGCATTTTTCTGTATAAGTGGTGTACGTTTGTTGGTTTGTTTCATGAAAAAGTGTACACCTGGACACCAGTCACCAATCTTCAGGGATGATATACTGGTGGTATCTCTGTTGGTTTTAACACTTCCGGCAATCTCTGCACAGAAACTCGGGTAGCAATGCATCAGACAGATTAGGGAAATCGGTAGCAGTACACAACTGGATTGTCTATTGGATGCGAAACTGACTGTGATGGTGTGTGTTTTATCTTTGTTGTTAACCTGCTTGCTTGTCATGATACAACGCGTGGTGTTCTTGTCCAGACTTAAAGCAATATAGTTTCCTCCAATCCCTTCTGCTGCTCTTGCTGTTTTACTCCGAATTGCGTCTGCTCTTCCACATTTCCTCTGTCTTGCTCTTGCCCCCCATCCTCCCTCTCCCAACCCCATCCTTCCACTTTTTCTTAACTGATCTGCTCATTTCCTCCTCACTTCCGATTTCTGTTGTGATTTTACAGCACCTCTTCCTGGCACATTCCTTCTACTCTTTTTAAATCTGCTCTTTTCCCGCTATAAAAATACATACCTATACATACATACATACATATATATATATATATATATATATATATATATATATATATATATATATATATATATCTGTCTATAATGATGGAAGAATTGTTAACCTGCACTTGTTTTCCCCCCACTACTTAATTGTTCAGCATTATATATATATATATATATATATATATATATATATATATATATATATATAAAAAGGGTACTTAGGGTGACCAATGGTTGACATAAAACCCGTTTTTATATTACTTTGCACTTAGGACAACCGCGATTTGGTCGCCCTAAGGTTTTGGCCTGCTACGAGAAGGGAATCGTGCATACAGCCTTATTTCAGTGTGCTATCGGGGATTTATTGTCTTAGTTTGTCTGGGTACATTTTGGCTTTTTTCCAATAAGGCGTTTGTGAATATCATCGATTTAATGATCTTCACCTTAGGGCAACCAGCGCAATAAAAAGGGTTTTATGGCAACCCAGCCTATTTGGTAAAATATCTTTTTTTCGAAGGGGGTTGTTTTGAAAAAAAGTTACACATGAACTTCTTTAATCACATTAACTATTTTAAAAAACAGAACAAAAGGGCTTTGTAAGTCTTTTCTGTAAACCGTCGATCTTGCCAGATATACGCACACACTCACAGTCAAGCTATTTTTTAGAATTCAATCGTGGCTTGAGAAAGCGAGCATTGAACGAGACCCAATCTGGGCCAAATCCGATCATTCCTTTCGTACCTCCTTTCAATTTACTTGTAAACTTTTAACACTTTGGGAGGTTAAAAACTTTAAATAATGGGAAAAATTAGTGTCTGGCAATGATTTTTGACACTGATACTTGTATTCTTTACTGAAACATGGAACGTCCGTATCTCGATGTTTAATGAGATTGGGGTGCGTAAGGATTATCATCAAGATGGCGGATGTGTGGTCTTCGCTATGAGTGTTGTAGAGATTGCCTGGTTCAAGACCTTCGACAACAAGAAGATGTAAGTAATTTTTTTTTTGTAAATTTGGGCTTTGTGTGTGTGTGTGTGCATGTTTATATTATCATTATTGCATCGAGCTTAAATTTAATCTTTCTGTCACTGCAATCTGAATCAAATCGTTAGATTCGATTCAGTATTATACTCGTAACACTGCGCTGTCTCAGTAGGCCCTAGAAACTTATGCAGCATTGTGCGTTGTTACAGGAAAAAAATATAAGTACTGAAAACGGAACGGAACGAAAAAAAAGTTGAATTAAAAAAATAGTAGTCTTCTCGATGTTTCATGACTTGAGCCAGGCCAGTCCGGCTACCGGCGCCCCCCGCGAGCAAACCCCGACCGACACAACCAAAACTTCACAGCCCCAGTACTGGGCGTGTCAGCAGCCAGGCACTATGCAGTAGCCCGATGCCAAAGTTTTAGCTTCTTATTCCTCTTCTGCCATTTGAGGTTGTTAGTTCTGCACCTCACCCATAGTTTTCGTTCAGACAGCAAATCCATGTGCGTCATCCATTGTTTCCACTGGCACAGCATGGCCTACTACTGAATCAGAATGTGCTTTCATGTGTGCCTAACATTTTTGTGCAAGTTCGCAAACGGGGCCTCGGTTTTGAGTCTCATCCTTCCTGGGGGACGTTTTTTTTTCCATAGCTGATCATGTCAGATTCCCATTACACCTGGATGGAATGGGAAAATAAAATATTTCCTAGGGTCACACCCCTGTGGTCAAAGTTTGAATTGAACTGATAGTTTGCACAGTGATGGATCACGAGCTCGTGACAAACCAGCTGAGCCACAGTGGCTCTTGTGACATTAAATATCAGTGGAAATGTTTCTATTTTCAAGTACTTCATGGGTTAGGGTTACAGAATTAAAAAGCAAAAGAGTTTCAAGGAGGGGCAGTGCCGACTGGGGTTCATCCCTGACTTAAGACTTGGGACCTCTTGAATTGTGGAAGTGGTAAACTTAGCTTCTTTCAGTTTTCAGTAATTGATGACTTGACACCCACAGAAAATAGTAAATGCTGAGATTCAGTTTGAAGACTGTAAATAAAGGTGCGAGTGGGATAGTGGTGGGTGGGTGGGTGTGTGTCATATTCCTGTAAGTCACAGTGTTTGTAGGCCTCCAAGAATACGACAGGCCTAACTAAGCATTTGTGACATTAAGCAACAGTGACAACTTTCTTCTTCTCTTCTTTTTTCTTAGACCTTCTTCATCTTATTATTAACATGTAAAAGTTTTGACTAACCATGTTTTATTAATTCTTTGTAAAGTGAAAAGGCTATTCTCAATCTCTGAGTCAGAGTGACCAGTGTTTAATGCCTACTGATTTCATTTCAGATTCAAGATGGCTACTTTTGATGAGGTTTTTAAGCTTCTCAAGAGCAGGTAAGTTTAAAATTGCTCAAATTGCCTTTTTTTTTTTTTTTTTTTTTTTTAACTCATTTAAAAAAATTAAGGTCAGCAACAAAAACAAGGGTAGGTTGGATTGCTGGAAACATACAATTCTTTTTTTTTGCCTAATGGAAAGTCTTATAAGGGGTGTGTGTGTGTGTGTGTGTGTGTGTGTGTGTGTGTGTGTGTGTGTGTGTGTGTGTGTGCAGAAAGGGGGGGGGGGGGGGATATCATTGATGTCTAGGACTGATAACCTTGCATGTGACAATTTAAGATTACTTCAACACATATTGAGTTACACTTTATTTTTGAAGAATTTTGGATGGATAATCTGTATACTAAGACAGTAGTACATGTTTGTAAACCTATGTTTTGAATTATTTCAGTGCCTAGACACCTTTATTGCATTAAACCATATTCCTCACAACATTTCTGGAGCACATTGATGTTTTCCTCAAAATTACAACTTTCATAAATTGAATGTCCGTAAATCAATAGCACACTGTAAGCGAGGGAAACTATTTAATGTAGAGCGAAAGATGCTCTTTGCAAAGGAGACAATTTACTGTATGGAGATGCTCTTGGGAAGGGCGAAGATTTTACTGTAGAGCAGCCAAGTAAATGGGAGAGAGAGAGAGAGAGAGAGAGAGAGAGAGAGAGAGAGAGAGAGAGAGAGAGAGAGAGAGAGAAATGTGTATGTGTGTGTGAGAGAGTGAGAGAGAGCACATGTGTGTACACAGAATTCAATTCCCGGCAAAACGGGTTCGTCAGCTAGACTAAATGTAATACTGAAAGGATGATTTTCTGCTGAAAAAAAAAAGAGTATAACTAGCCAGTCAGGTAGAAATATTAATAATGCAGGGAACAAAATAATCCTTCAAAATTCTATGAAAGATTGGTGTTGATTTTGTGTATCTGATAGGACAACTGAGAAGTTTTCCAGCTCCTGTTTCTTTTATTTCATTCTTTTTGACTGCTGAGGCTTCTTATTAAGCCTGCTTGGCCTATTTCATTGCAGTTTTTGTCTGCATTTTAAGGTTTGAAAAAAAAACAACTGCTGGAAAACAAGGTGCCTTTCCCCTAAACCTCACACCCTATCTTTCAGTCAACAAGAATGTTTAGAGACAATAGTTGTAAATATGTATATATATTACAGCGGAAAGTTGTTGCAAAAAATTCTCGGTAGACAAATCACTGCCAAGTTCTATTTTTAATTTCTGGTTAATTTAATTTTAAGATTTTAAGAAATGAAATCAATCACTTTCAATAAACTACTGATATTTCAAAACAATATTGTAATTTTTTTTTGCAGCAGGATAATCTGTGCGGACCCAAATGATGAAGATTATGATGCACCGGCCAATGTGATAGTAAGTACCATAAAATCCCCAGCAAATGCCCACCACCCTTCTGCATGGATTGTGGGCAAGTGTAGGGGTGGTCGTTTGCTATGTTTGTACCTGAAAATGCATTCCCGTTTTCAAATAGTGTATGCGCTACATTGTTATTTTGTTAAGTTCTAATACAAAACATGAACCTAACAATGTGCTATGGTGATTAACGGTAGGTGGAAGCAATGCGTTTTTCATGTCGAGCCCCAGATTTATGTTGCTGCATTTTCTTCTGCTTTGTGTTCCTGGAACACCCAATAAAAGACACCAAAGAATGCCTCATCTGTCATGTGCTGGAACATGAAAAACATAGGAGGAAATTCTATCAAAGTTAGAGTGGACATGGTCAAAGACATGGAGTTTCTGTGGCTTCAGTTTTGGGGGCAATGGGTAAAAAAAACAAAAACAGAATCAATGGAAGAAAGATTTTCTAGAAAATACAGAGACAAAACTGGAAAAAAGAGACAGGCAAAAAGGGGATGCATCAGAGAGAGAGAGAGAGAGACAGTAGAAATAGTATTGAGGGCCAGTGATGGGCCTCGCGGCCCTTGGATGCACCATCATTTTCTTATATCTTGATTTTCAGTGTTGTTTTGGTGATGGTTTGCAATAAAGGAATTACCAGTATGGTTTCTATCAAATTCATCATGATTTTTTTTCATTGTCTGGTTTTCATCCAGAATATTTTTAACGTCTTATTTTAAATAGTAAATGGTTCCAATGTAAAGACAGACAGCAGACACATCAGAGACAGGCAGATGGGTAGGGAAAGACATTGAGATAGGCATACAGAGAAAGATTAAGAGAGAGAGAGAGAGAGGGAGGTGGGGGGGGATGGGGGGGAGGCACACAGACAGAGAAACATGAGTCATAAAGTAAGCCAACTGCAAGAAAAATGTGTGTGGCCGTTTGCTAAGTAGTGACTTCCTCTGCATAACTTCTGGCCCAAAATAGGGGATGGGTGTTTTCTAGGTGCTGGGCATTTGCTTGGGAATTTACAAGGGATGTTACACTTACAGGATGCATAATTATGCAGTGCAGCTCGCCGCACACACATGCATGCATGCACACGCACACACAACATATGCACACACGCACTCTCTCTCTCTCTCTCTCTCTCTCTCACACACACACACACACACACACACAACACACACACACACACACACACACACACTTACACTTGTTCCGTCCATCCAACTACCTGATGCAGAGTGATCACTAACTCAAACCCCTCCCATCCTTGTTCCTACCTACCCATTTATTCAGATAATTCTCCTCCTCCTTTCATATTTTTTTTCAATTTCTTTAAATCCAAACTGAGATGAAACAACAGAATTGAATGTTTTGATTTAATGGTTACAAAGAAGATGTTTTAAATGAGAGGGGATATTATAATGGGCAGGAATGGAGAGAGAGAGAGAGAGAGAGAGAGAGAGAGAGGAGAGAGTGAGGAGGGGCGCAAAAGAGATACCATATTGACTGCAGCAGGAGAAGATG
>JADBJO010018073.1:27500-36142 GCA_016801955.1 Conus betulinus | reverse complement strand
GAGAGAGACAAGGATGCAAGCGCATGCCCACAAACTATTAAAATACAAAAAGAAACGCGCACACTTACAACAGCACACTCACAACACACACACACGAACTCACACACACCACCACACACACACACACACCCACACAGCACACACACACACACACAACACTTAACTGGGTTAATGCCTGATCAACTTTGGACGACTGTCTTGGAATCGTTCATGCCATCAAAGCAATGCCTACAATGGTTGACCATGTGATGGCTCAACCTGCGTGAGACTGGAAAAACTGAGAATGGGGGGAGAGTGGGGGGGGGGGAGGGGGGGGGTGTAAAGTGGGGGGTGGGGGTTTTACGTGTTTGTTAAAGGTTTGTTTGTTTGTTTTGTTGTCTCATCGGCATCTTGAACAATTCCACAAAAGATTAAAAACAACAACTTTCCAGAGCCACGGGAAACAATCTGTGCAAAGAGATCACTGCATAAAGACGTGTATCGTCTATTATTTGTGCCAAATATCTCAGCAAATGTAACCCCTGTTGAATGCTGGGATCTTCAGTCATAAACTGCCAAATGCTGAGATCTTCAATCATAGCTGCCAAATATCTCAGCAATATCCCTGTTGAATAATGAGATGCTTCAGTCATAGACTAGCTGCCAAATACTCTCGCAATATTCCCTGTTGAAATGCTTGAGATCTTCAGTCATAGCTGCCAAATATTCTCAGCAATATTCCTGTTAGAATGATGCTGAGATCTTCAGTCCATAGCTGTCAGATAGGCTCATCACTAAATCCCTGTTGAATGCGGGAGATCTTCAGTCACTAACTGCCAGATATCTTAGCAATATCCCGGTTGATGCTAAGACACTGCCAATATCTCAGGAAGATCCCTGTTGAATGCTGAGATCTTCAGTTCATAAACTGCCACTATCTCATCAAATATACCCTGTTGAACATGCTGAGATCTGTCAGTCATAGCTCGCCAAATATCTCATCAATCTATCCCTGTTTCTGAATGCATGAGATCTTCAGTCCATAGCTGCCAAATATATCAGGAATATCCCTGTTGAAATGCTGAGATCTGGTCAGTCATAGCTGCCAAGGATCTCATCAAGTATCCCTGTTGAATGCTGAGATCTTCGAGTCATAACATGCCAAACATCTCCATCAATATCCCTGTGAATGACTGAATCTTCAGTCATAGCTGCCAAATATCCTCCGTAATACCAGACTAAAACCTTTGAATTGCTGAGACACACATTCATATCATAACTGCCAAAATATTTCATCAATATCCCTGTTGATTGAATGCTGAGCATATTGCAGTCATACAATGCCAACTATCCTCAGCGAATATCCAGTGAATGAATTGCGGGTATCTTCAGTCATAACTGCCAATATATCACGCATACCAGTCCCTCGTTGAATGCCTAATGACCTGCAAAATATCTAGCATTAAGAACCCGGTTGGAATGTGGCTGAGAGATCGTTCATTCATACGTCGCAGGTTGGGCACTGAAATGGATAAATAAAACATAATTTCTATGTGAGACGGACGAAATACTATAAAAAATAGTCGTCGATACGGTCGTCGTAGTCGTCGGCGTCCCGTCGTAGTAGTAGGAGTAGCAGTAGCACAACATCAACACAGTCAGAAGCAAAAAACAAAAAGAAAACAAACCAGTCGAAAAAAATGCAGAATAGAAGTAGTAATATAATGTAATTAATCGTATTAAACAAAACACACCACTAGTACTAGCTACTACTACTATGACTACTACTGACTGGACAACAGATACTACTTACTATAATACTACTACTTACTACTACTACTTGACGAATGAATGATGATGATCGAATAAGTACTAATAAGAATAAAATATAATAAGATAAACTGAAGAGAAAAAGAAAAGGAATCTTTTTACAACAGCAACAACAGACAATTAGGAAATCATAAATAATAATAATTAATAACATAAACAACACAGCAACACTACTAGCTACTACTACTAACTGTCGGTGAGAAGGACTGAAGGTGATGTGTTGATGATGATGAGGATTAGTAATAATGATTATAGCAATTAATGAATAAGTGACAGCGACACGATTTAGAAACATGCCAAGTGCCTAGATCTACTATAGGGATAAGATTATCTATACTATATATAGATAGAACTATAGACGAAAGAGAGGGGGGCGTGACGGTGGGGGGGGGGGGGACAGACAAACATACAAATAGCTGCTATCGCAAACGCGAAGAAGAAGTGAAGGAGAAGAAAAGACGAAAGAAGATAGGATAGGACGGAGGAGGGGGAGGAGGAGGAGTGAATACGATGCAGCTAAGACACCATGGATTTATTTCCCAAGCTAAGAAATGGGAACCATCAACCTGAAAGAAAATAATTATGTAACTCTTGACGCTCAGCTCCAACCGATAATCCTTTGCTTTACGAGGGTCACGAAACAAAGAACAAACAGTAAAAAAATATACAGAAAAGAGGGCTTAGACAGGTTTGCCATGGTGCAATTATTACTGTCTAACACCCTCTTATTTTCGTCCTGTCGTGTTGCGATCATGAACATCGCAGTATACCCCCCCCCCCCCCCCCCCACCCCCACCCCCGCTTATCACCCCACCCTTAATAGCGGCCCCCCTGCCTTCCCAGTAGCGTTTGGTTCCATGTTTACGTCAAGCCCAAACCCCTCTCCCTCTCTCTCTCCAACCCATCTCCCTCTCTCTCTCTCCGTCTCTCTTCTCTCTCCTTTCCAGCTTCCCCAACATTTCCTTAACTGCCCTTGCCTCAACTGCACATGCCCGCGTGCAGTTGAAAATCCGATTCACAGACAGCACCTGACCCCCTCACACCCCCCGCCCCCCCTGCCCCCCCACCAACCCCCCCCCCCCCCTCCTCCCTAGAGCCCTTCATCCTCCTCCACTGTCCCCTTTCCTTCCTCATCTGCCCTCTCCCTGTAACAAATTGTCATCCCCCTCCATCATCAGCCCAAACATCCCCCGCCCTTCCTGGCCCTCTCTTTGTCTGCTCTCCTCTGCCTCTCTCCACAGCCTGTCCACGCCTGACTGTTCGCCGCTCTTCACTGCTCCAACCCGCAACATCACACACACCACACACACACACACACACACACGTGCGTGCGTGCGTGCGTGGTGTGTGAGTGTGGAGTGAGAGTGAGAGAGAGAGAGAGAGAGAGAGAGAGAGAGAGAGAGAGAGAGAGTTATTCATAAATCGGCCACAGGCCCTTAGAGGGGATATGTACAAGGAAAAGATGCACAGGCTCTTGAAGAGTGTATTATTAGGTTGAAAACAGAACTGCTTCTATCGAATGCTTTGTTCAAATGAACCACAAGCTGCTAACAATATTCTCATTTCTTGACAACTTTAATATAAACAAGTTTAAATCATACTGCATGGTTGTTCGAATATTTTATAGTAGTCAACTGTTTCTTTTGAGATCACAACATGTGGACAAATCAATACAAACTGAAATTTGATTTCTCCTGGACGTGAGCGCGGGCGCGCGCATGCGCGGAGAGAGAGAGAGAGAGAGAGAGTAGAGAGATGAGGCGTGACAGGGGGCCAGGAGAAGCGACAGAGAGAATAGACAGACGACAGACACGACAGAGACAGAGAGGAGGTGATCCGACCAACCAATCGACCCACAACGAGACAAACGCAATCTAGCACCAAAACACACCAGGACACCACAAAAAACAAGCGCAGAAAAAACCATCTCATAGACCACCAATACCCAAACCCCACCAAACCAGAAACAAACCCCAAAGTCCACCAACCAAGACAACCCAACCACGACCCGCCCGAGGAAACAAACAACTAGGAGAAGCCAACCAGCAAGTATAAACCAAAAAAAAAAAACCAAACACCCAATAAACATAACGACAACACCACGTACCACAGAAAGCATCTGAAAGCCGCACCTGCAAAATAAAACACAAACATCTACCAAAAAGACCCCAAATAACCAAAACTACACCCACTAAGCCCCCCACACGGCCAGAACACAAAGCCCAAACAAACAAACCCACACCAACACGACCAACCATCAACCCGACCAGCCACCAAATAAAGACAAAGACAACCACCTTCATCCAAAAATCAGGAAGAAGCAAAAACACCCACCCATACCACAACGAACTAACACCAAAATGTACAACCCGCAGGAGCGAAATACCAACACACCCCCCTAAACCCCAAACAATCACCAACAAGCCCAAGAAACACCACCACACCCCAGAAGCCACAAAACCGCCAACACAGAATACCGCCAAATGACAAAACCGCAAGAACCCAAAGTAGAAAGACCAAGACCACGCAACCCACAAAACACAGAGCCAGGCCCGACAGAGTCAAAGCGAACCGTAACCACAGAATAAAACCACCAACAGACCTGACATAGAGAGCCCTGGATAAAGGTGCAGTATTGAAGGAGTAAGCATGTGTTAATGTAGCTTTATAATCCCCCCCCCCCTTCATTTGTGCGGAAATTTCTATGCAATTCATGATGCGTACTAACACTAATATCAAAGGGCTAACCATCACTGGTAGAGAGGGCTCTGATTTCTCAGTTTGCTGATGGTACTACTTACTTCGGATGGAAATGAAATGGAATGACAGACCATTCATTGAAGCGGTGTCAGCCTATAAGTAGCTTTTCAAGAATGTCGTGGGCTAAAAAATAAATTTTGATAAAAGTCAAGTAGTAGAGTATGGCTGGGACGAAGAAGAACTGTGTGGGACTCAGTACATGAGAGACAAAAATTCATTTGGGACCCCGGAACATTTAAAATTTTAGGAATTAAGTTTTCAACAGATACCAACGCTATAGTTAGACTTAATATGAGGACAAATCAATGCCATGAAAAGAACAATGAATTATTGGAAAAAAAACTGTCAACTAACACCTGTGGGAAAAATAACAGTAATTAGTTAACACTAGTATTTTCAAAAATTGTGCATCTCTTAATTAATCTACCAGACCCCCCTGACAACTTCCTAACCTCCTTAGAAAAAGAGCTCTATTCTTTCTTTGTGTAAAGAATATTGTAAAGGTGGTTTAAGAATGCTTTAATATTCAATCTTTTTTGTCGGCGATGAAAATTAGTTGGTTGAAAAGACTGATGGAGGAATCCACTTGGAAAGAGTTTACTATTAATATGATACCAGAGTTAAAAATGTTACAAAACTTTGGCACTGAGTATGCAAACACTATACAACAAAGAGTTGATAATCCTTTCTGGAAGGATGTACTAAAGCATTATAAGAAAATAGCTGCAAAAGTCTTGTCCAGATTCAGTTGATGAATTCATGTCTGAATGTATTCACTATAATCCTAATATTTTAAGAGAGGAAGAAAACCTGTGTTTCTTCAAGAATGGTCTGACCATGACATTTTTTTTCATTAAACAACTAATTAATGATCATGATAACTTGATGAACTATAATGAGTTCTGTAATAAGTATCCAGATACAAGAACTAATTCCTTACATACGCAGGCATTCTGAATGCGATTAGATCTTATGGTAGAAAGCGTAACATAACATTAACAAGCAGGTATAAAATGCATAGACAACAAAGCATGGTTCTTTATTAAAAAAGGCAACAAATTTGTACAAAATATATTAAATGATCATAATGTTGACCCAACTTGTGTACAAAAATGGAACAGTGTATTTGATAATTTAAATTGGGAACACATTTTCTCTCACTGTTACAAAACATCTCTTGATTCACAGTTAAGATGGTTCCAAATCAGACTTATATATAGGCTCCTTCCAACACAAAGATATTTATTTCTACGAAATATTATAAATTCTCCAATGTGCAACTTTTGTGAGCAAGAGGAGCAGTCGATAATTCATATGCTTTATGATTGTGAAGTTGTCCAACAGTTCTGGACTCAGTTTCAGTTATTACTAAGAGACAAATGCCAACACGCTGAAAACTTTCTGTTGGATAGGGAATGATCATGTTTGGAACAAAAACAACGTAAAGAATGATCAAGTAATGGATCTGATAATACTACTAGCAAAATTTTATATATACAAATGCAAACTACAAAATGTAAAACCAGAAATCAGGGCCTTTCTGCCTCTTTTGAAAAACAGACACATGACTGAGCAATGTGCATCGTCAATCAATGGAAACAGACATGACTTTGATGAAAAATGGTTTGTGTATCTGCCTTTGTTTAGTTAGAGATTTTTTTGATTAGTAAAATATGATTAATAATCTCATTACATGTCGAAGTGAAGATTGTTGCAACTTCTTTCCTCTGGCTGCCCATTCTGCCCCTATACTTGTAAATCGGTGACATAAAGAACTGTGTGTGCGTGTGTGTGTGTGTGGTGTGTGTGTGTGTGTGTGGTGTGTGTGTGTGTGTGTGTGTGTGTTTGTGTGTGTGTGTTTCCTTCAATTTCATATATTGTAAAGTTATGGATATGCTATATTATTGTTTTATCCTTGTCCCCTTTCATCATGACATTCACTATCTTTAGCTTACAGATGAACTTGAAACATCATCCGCAGAACTGCAGATGGATGAACAAGAAATATAGACTATTACATAAATTAATTCCAACCTAGAGATTCCTGTTCCTGCATTGTTTAGTAAACTTTTCTATTTGTAATCTTTGTGTGATCAAGAAGAGCAGACAATTTCTCATAATTATGCTGTTTGACTGTCATATTACACACCAAGTTTGGACGAACTTACAGCAGTTGCTGACTCGGAAATGTTCACATTGTCATATTTAGTGATAGACAGAGAACTTGCATTGTTTGGTGTAAAAGCAGAATATACGGACAGACACTGTCTTTGATTTCATCATCTTATTTGCAAAATTTAACTTATACAAATGTAAATTGCTAAATGCACAACCACATGTGCAAATCTCTGTTACATTGTTGAAGGATAGATATTACTTAGAGCGTTACATGGCAATTATAAATGGAACTTGTGCACAATTTGAACAAACTTGGCTTTTGTACAAGTTGATTCTTCATTAGTTTGAAATGTTAGAATTCAAAATAGAACCTATATATATTTCATCTGTGGGCTACCAGTAAATACCACATTCATCAAGATCTACTTCAATTGTGAGTGTGTGTGTGTGTGTGTGTGTGTGTGTGTGTGTGTGTGTGTGTGTGTGTGTGTGTGTTTTTAAATGGTTGAATATTTGTGTATAATCATGCTTGATTTGTATTTGATATGGGAATATTAATGGACCCCACCCCATCCCATCCCTTACCCTTGCCCCCAATTCCCCCCCCCCCCCCCCCCCCCCCCCCCCCCAAGGTCCCTGGTTCCCCTTTGTTTTGTGTTCAGGATGTGTGATTGTTTGATTGCCTTTTTTGTTATGTGTGTGTGTGGTGTGTATTTGTGTTTTTTTTGTTGTTGTTTTTGTTTTGTTTTGCTTTTTTTTTTTTTTTTTTTTTTTTTTTTTTTTTGTGTGTGTGTGTGGTGTGTGTGTGTAATCAATTGTAATGCAATTTATTTGTAATCTATGTGTGTTTGGAAAATGATTTGAGATTGAAAAATTTCATTAAAAAAAAAAGAATATGATGTAAGACTTTGTTTATCATTTAGAGTTACAGAAAAAAAGGATAAGTTGAATTCAGCCAACGATCTACTGTATTTGTATTTTTTGTCTTTGATAATGCATGCTTTATGAACTTCGTACCGTATGCACATTAATATCTCTGTTAGAAGGTTTTTTCATACCCTCTTTTATTAACAGTACTGCAGCTTATGGAATTCCTCACATTTAAGAACTGTAGACTATACCCTGCCTGGAAGTTATGCTCTCCAGCGGAGCCCAGTCATAAACACCCGACATGGGCCGGCATTCCGGGTAGAATGACATGCCATAGCCTGTCGGGGTGAATGTGGAACATCTTCCATCATAGCCGGTCTTGGAGCGATGTTGCAGCGAAAACTACTTCTGCCGTTCGAGCATTTGCAGTCGTTCGGAATTAGAAACGACAAACAGAACATGTTGTAAAAAGAGAGGAGAGAGAGAGAGACGAGAGAGAGAGAGAGAGAGAGAGAGAGAGAGAGAGAGAGGGGGGGGGGGGGGGGGGGGGGGGGGGGTGGGGGGGGAGGGGAGGGAGAGGACGAGAGAGAGGGAGAGAGAGAGAGAGAGAGACATAGACAGACAGACAGACAGACAGACAGACAGAGAGAGACAGACAGAGTGGGAGAGAAGGGATAGAGAGATAAGAGAGACAGACAGAAGAGACAGACAGACAGAGAGAGGGATAGAGAGAGACATGAGCCAGAGAGAGAGATAGAGAGAGAGAGAGAGAGAGGAGAGTCCAGACAGAGGAGAGAGGAGGAGGAGGAGGAAAGAGAAGAAGAAGAAGAAGAAGAAGAAGAGAGAAGAAGAAGAAGAGAAGAAACTTGATTCACCAGTCGCGTACAACCACCTTATAACTCGAAGACGAAACGGATCCTTCTTCTTTTGTGTGTTTCAATCTAGTCCCATGGAACCTTGGAGTTCTCATAAAATAAAGTATACATATGCCATTTAAAAAAAAAAAAAAAAAAAACTTATTATTCACACCTCTGTAACGCGCAATGCACATTCATATGCATTAACACACACACACACACACACAC
>JADBJO010018073.1:20000-25000 GCA_016801955.1 Conus betulinus | reverse complement strand
AGCCTTGACTTCCCATTACCTCCGAACGCCCTGTCACTGACGACAGATGGCATCACTCAGCGCCAGCCATTGGTGGCGGATGCCACTGCTGTTCGTCCCTTTCCACCGTCCAGGAGACAGGGTCACTGACCTCCGGCCATTTAATACTGAGCCTTTCTGTGGCCAGCAACTGGGTCAATACGTGCAGGCAGAGTTCGGTTGCTATCCCCTCTAGCAGATTATCACATCTATGACTCAAAGCAGTCATTTGATCATCCCTTTGTATTAGCCATCAATTTTCTTTTCAGTGACCACAAAGTAGACCATTGATAATCCCTTGCTGTCAGACAGAGCGAGGCCGGCTTAATAACCATTGGATAGCACAAAGCGTGGCATCCATGAACAGGCTGGCAGGTGTCCCCCCCCCCCCATACAGGTCAGCAGACGGGTCTGTAACGTCTAACAGGACATACTATAACTGTAGCCCTGACATGAGCTAGTTCTTTGCGAAATGCTCAGAGCTTGAAGAGGAACGGTAGGCGATGAAACGGTATTCATTACGTTGTTCTCATTACTCTGTTATGTATATCAACACGCTAATGTACAGTTCCTTAGATAGACATTTTATATCACAATGGCCCATGCACTATCCTACGGAAGCTATGTAGCGCCAAGAATTGTCGCATGCAATTTTTTCTCTTCTTTTTTTTTTTTTATTTAATCGGAGTTTGCATGGATCTGAAAATAGTCGTCAAACGAACTTCATCACTTTTCATTATAGATTTTAGATGATTTTTTGTGTAGTCAATAGTACGAACGAACCATCGATTGCACAAAAATGTGTAGCTTGCAGGCAAAAATAATGACGTGGACCTCAAAATAGTAAGTCTAATGATATAAAATTCGTTCTATTCTTCATCACAAATTTGATCTTATTGTTTTCATTATACGCAATATTTTTTTCTACCTGTTTGTATTGATATTAGCAAAATATGTGATTTGCACATTTTCTTTTTTTTTTTAATGATGAAAGCATACTGTGCTTGACACTGTTAAGGATCGTCAGCGTTCAAAACATTGTTCTCCTAAAAAAATCTACTTAAACGTAGATGCTCCCGCGTCTTGCGACGCATGAGGCAGTCAAGGCGCTCCACTGTGCACGGTCCTCAGCCAGTTTGGTAGTGTCACTCCATCTTCTGTCAACAAGTCTGAGGTCTCTCTCCACTGTCTGTCGCCAGCTCATCCTGGGTCGTCCTCTTTTTCTCTGGCCTGCTGGGGTCCATTGAATGGCCTGGTTTGTACGTCTTGATGAGGGTAATCTTAAGACATGGCCCAGCCAGTGGAGGCGCCGTCTGCGGACGATGGTTGACACGGAGAGTTGTTTAGACCTCTCCCTGACGTCTTCATTTGGTGGTATAAAGTCTGACCATTTGATGCCCAAGATCTTACGTAGGCACTTTGTATCAAACGCGTCGAGTTTCTGCTCCTGGGTGGTCTTCACTTGCCATTCACAGCCATATAACAGCGTTGCAATCACACTGGAGTTATAAAATTTCAGTTTGATTCCAAGGAAGAATTTCATGCTGTTCCACAGTTTGTTCAGCTGATTGAATTCTGATGTTGCTTTCCCAATACGACAGTTCAGTTCATGGTCGAGGTCATTGGCGTTGTTGATAGAGCTGCCTAGGTATGTGAAGTTCTCTACTACCTCCACTTCTTTTTGGTCGATGAGAACGTCTGTTGGCCCTTGGTGTTTACCGGTTAGTATGTTTTTTGTTGTTGTTGTTTTTTTCCTTTTTTTAAGTCTTTTTTTTTCACTGAAAATGAGACCAATGTTGCTTGCAATCTTGCTGATATTGTCTACAAGCGCCTGCAGATCTGGAGTGGTGCTTGCAAGAGCGGCAATATCATCGGCAAAATCCAGATCTGAAAGGCTGTTTCCTTCTGTCCACTTGATTCCTTTTCCTTGGGTTGCGCGTTTCAGAACCCAGTCAATGGCAAGTGCAAAGAGGAAAGGGTAGAGGATACAACCTTGCCTTACTCCGGTGACAGTTTCAAACCAGTCACTGTAGCCATCTACCGTCCTGACTCTGCACTTGGAGTTTATGTAGATCTGCTCAATGGCCGACACAACTTTCTCTGGGATGCCGTAAGTTTTTCATGGTTTTCCACAGTGATGGTCTGTGGACACTCAAATGCTTTTGAGAAAGTCAGTGAAACTGATGGCCAGGGGTACTTGGTGCTCTTCACACTTCTAGATGATCTGTGTTAGTGTGAAGATCTGTTACGCACAGGATCGTTTCGGGCGGAAGCCTGCTTGTTGTTCCTGAGCTCATTGTCCACTACGTCGCGTAGCAGTCGGTTGAGGATGACCTGGCAGTACACTTTCCCTGGTATCGACAGTAGAGTAACTCCTCTCCAAAAAGTCTATCCGTCTCCGTCTATGTAGTTTTCCATCTAAAATTGAAATAAAAGCTACTCAGTATCTTCGAATATAGCTCATCAAAACTGGACATATCATTTACTTGGTTGCACCGGTTTGAGAGAGAGAGAGAGAGAGAGAGAGAGAGAGAGAGAGAGAGAGAGAGAGAGAGAGAGAGAGAGAGAGAGAGAGAAAGAGAGTAACGTCACGTATGAAGTCCCATTTCTTCGTAAGAAAAAAAGAGTGTACAGCAAGGCTGAAAATTAGGTCTAGGTTATTTAAATGGAAGCAGTTAGAAATGTTCCCCCATGTGATCGAAGCAGCAACGCAAGAACTGTGCTTAAAAAAATATCGGTATCTTCCCTGAAATAAACACCTGTCAAAGATAAGAATGGGATTCCCCCAGCGGCATCGCTATTCCTGTGTTTGTTTGTTTGTTTTAATTTCAGCGAATGGAAGAGGAATACAGCCATGTTGATTGCACTGTATGACCATGTTCAAATCATCTTGGAGGGAAAAGAATACATGAAAATCGCCATTTTTTTTTCTGCGGCCTCATCTAATGCTTGTGGCATAACAATCGCACTTCCAAGTTTTTCTCCATTCTAAACAGTCCATCCATCCCCATGCACACTGTTTCCATCCCCCATCCCTCCATCGCTCCCCGGGCCCCGACACATTCTGTCACTGTTCAAGCACCTGCGGTGACAGGTAGCCATCAACATGAAGCCACCCTGATCAGGATAAAACTACAAGACGGCTGAATCACTTCGGAGACACTGAGTAGTATGTTGTCTTGATTTCTGTACCAAGGCTCCCAACCGACGACTGTACTTGCTGGTTTCTTGACTCAGAATGAGCGTTAGCCCCTGAAGGAAGGACAGTTAAGAAAGAATCAGAAGTCCGAGTGAAGACAAAAATATGTAAAAGCAGTGAGAAGTGTAAGATAAAGACTGTAATGGTGCAGTTTCACTTGTTGGCAAGCAAAGACAGCCACGCTTCCAACGCTTCAGCCGTCTTGTGGACAAGATGAAAAAGTCACGCTGCAGGCAGCATTGAGGATAAGTTAAGACAGCCACGTTGTTGCAGGCAGCGTTGTGGATAAGTTAAGACAGCCATGTTGCAGACAGCATTGTGGATAAGTTAAGACAGCCATGCTCAGACAGCATTGTGGATAAGTTAAGACAGCCATGTTGCAGGCACATTGAGGATAAGTTAAGACAGCCACGTTGCAGGCAGCATTGTGGATAAGTTAAGACAGCCACGTGCAGGCAGGCAGCATTGTGGATAAGTTAAGACAGCCATGTTGCAGGCAGCATTGTGGATAAGTTAAGACAGCCATGTTGCAGGCACATTGAGGATAATAAGTTAAGACAGCCATGTTGCAGGCACATTGAGGATAAATTAAGACAGCCATGTTGCAGGCTGCATTGCGAGTACATCAGGACAGCATGCTGTAGTCAGTTTTGTGGACAAATGGACACAGTCATGCAACAGTCAGCATTAGGGACAAATCTGCAGTCAACTTGTGTGTGTAAAAGTAAGACGGCAATAATGTGTTTCATCGGTGTGACTAAGTGGAATATTAAATGGATTGAATCAGAACAATTACAAGATGAATTAATGTTCAGGCTTTAGGTGTGATCTCCTTCCTTTTCTTTTATGTTTTCCCACCATCTGCCATCACGAGGACTTCACATCTACATACAGTTTTTTTGTTTTTCAAAAATTAACGCCGTGCTCTTTCTTTCTGATGTGTATTTATTGCTTTCAACCAAGGATCTTGTCCCTTTTCATCAGTCTTTATTCCGTGTTCAGCTTGTCCTGTCTGCAGTGGCAAATGGTTACATCGCAGCCATCTCATACTGCAAGTTCAAAGCAGCAACACTGCGCGCAAAGGAGTGTCTGCTTGTCACAACTTCTTTACAGCAGACACACTCTGCTTCGTGTGAATAGAACATTTACTGTTTAGTACACTTTGCAGCGGACTGGCCTCTGTTGTTGTATAGAATTATTTTTTGTTCTGCCTGTCTGAAAAAAAAGATGGACTACGTATGTTCATGTCACTAAGCGCTCACCATCGCGATCTATGCATACAGCTCTCGATCTTGATGATGATGATAATGAATACTTATATAGCGCCTATTCTCGGCTAGACGCCAAACTCTAAGCGCTTTACAATCAACACTCGTTTACACAACGGGCTCCCTACCTGGGTAGTGCCGACTGAAGAGCTGCCAGCTGGCGCTTCAATCAGTCGTTTCCCCGTGTCATCCAGTCAGTATCGTTCAATATCGATCATTCATTTCCTTACTTCCCTCATTCTTTCCATTTTTCACTCAGGGTGCATGCTATGTGTAACGTGTTCATCCATACCATATCTTCTAAAAATGAAAAATTGTCTAGGAGTTCTCTTCTTCCCCTCCTCATCCATCCACTCTCATCATGATTCTGACGATCGATTACCCCCCCCCCCCTATCCCCAGCCACCTTACCCCCCCCCCCCCCCCCCCCCCCCCCCCCCCCCCCCCCCCAGTAGGAATCTTCCTTCTTCACCACTCAAACCCTTAGCATCAGTCAGAGACGTCGGTCTTGGTCA
>JADBJO010018073.1:10000-12500 GCA_016801955.1 Conus betulinus | reverse complement strand
ACAGGATTTTTAATCATGACACTCTGAGACACCGACAAGTCAAACTAAACTTGCAGGACTTTGTGAGTGAGGTTAGGGATGAGGGCAATAGCGACTAACTCTACAGCCATAGTGTCTGTGAACGAGCCATAAAGGCATTCACGCCAGGCCGTCAGCATGGACAATGACCGTCAGCGTGGACAATGGCTGAAAGTGGCACAAACTGTACAGCCTGGGGCAGCAAGGCACTAACTTCCTCGAAGTCTGTGCAAAAAGGTATTCAATCACGACGCGCAGACAGGCTACGCAGACCGAAGCGAGACGCACGTTATTAAACTTTTGCAAAAGGGAGGGAACCGAGTAAAAAAAAAAAAAATGTCTGCTCTCAATATCGTTCTTTTCTTGCAAGCTTCACCGCCTTTTGTTTCTTTCCCTCCACCCAGAGCAAAAGATTCACAAAAAAAAAAAAAAAAAAAAAAAAAACTCGTTCCAGCTAATATTTACCTCAGGCAGGGCTGGCTGAAGAGGTTCCAAGAAGCCCTCACATTTGTCTTACCACATATCTAATAAATGTCTCAGAAACAAACAATTGTCTAATCAAGCTGCACCGTGGAGTTAGTTTAAGTGTGGCAAGAACAAAAGCGGTTTATTAAGACGAAAATGGGCGGCGTTACATATTCATCTTCTGCTTCAATAAAGATGCATGTAAAAAAATGTTCAGATTATGCACAAGCACGCGCGCGCGCGCGCGCGCGCGCACACACACACACACACACACACACACATACACACACACACACACACACACACACACACACACACACACACACACACACAACACACACACACACACACACACACACACACACACACACACACACACACACACACACACACAACACACACACACACACACACCACACACACACACACACACACACACGCACACACACACACACACACACACACCACAACAGACACGACAGAGACGCACGCACGAGCACACAGACAGGACACCACACACACCACACCCACACACACACAGAGAGGAGAGACACAGGGAGAGAGGAGCAGAGCAGAGAGAGAGAAATATGCACTCACATGCACATACATACACAACACATACAGTGTACATGCACAACACACTGCTGACACATTTACAGACGGATGCGCACGCACGCAGCGCGCACACACACACACACACCACACACACACACACACACACACACGCACGCACAACACACACACACACACACACACACACACACACACACACACACACACACACAGATCCCGCATTCCTAGCTTGGGGGGTCGTCTCAAACTGAGTCTCATTAAATCATATTTTGTGGGATTTTCTGCTCTGAGTGACTCCTACTTCACTGGAGCTTGCTGTGGGTTCAGTGGGAAGACCGCCACCACACTGCACTCTTTCTTCCACGTCATGGCTTGATCCTCAAAGAGTGCTGCTCAAGTTTCCTGGTCAACACTTTCGATATCTGTATCTCAACCCCCCTCCCCTCCCCCACCCCCACCCCCCCCGTTCTCTCTCTCTCTCTCTCTCTCTCTCTCTCTCTCTCTCTCTCTCTCTCTCTCTCTCTCTCTCTCTCACGCACACACACACACACACACACACACACACACACACACACACACACACACACACACGCACACACGCACGCACGCACGCACGCACGCACGCACGCACGCACGCACACATCGGGCACATGCTCAAACACCCGGTCTATTCAAAGAGCTGCTTACTTCTTCCTTCAAAAAAGGGGTCTGCAACGCTGGTGTTTATACTGTGGAGAATGAATCCGCCTTGGATTTTCCATCATCCGCTTAATCCTCTTCTCACTGACGACTGAATGGCATCTTGTAGCTAGCGGCAGGCTTTGGCAATGGGTTCAAGAAACAGCAGTTACAGCAGCATCTCCACCGTGGTCCACGGAAAGACCCACAACTGCCAGCCAGCTACACATGGCCCGGCATAGTGGTCACTGACTACCAAAGGCCTTGACATCCCCCCTTCAACATGCTGCTCTAAGCATTGTTGAAACCCCACTGTTACTACCACAGCTACTGCAGCTGCTGCTGCTTTTGTTGCTGCCAATGCTACTGGTGGTGGTGGTGCTGCTGCGACTACTACTACTACTACTACTACCTACTACTACTACTACTACTACTACTACTACTACTACTACTACTCAATTCCTCATCTTCGTCTTCCTCCTCCTCCTCCTCCTCCTCCTCCTCCTACTACTACTACTACTACTACTACTACTACTACTACTACTATGCTGCTGCTGTGGCTGCTGCTGTTGCTTCTGTCTTCCTCACCACTATGCCTTGAGTGTGACTGGAGTCTATCCGTTCCAGAATACACTAGCCTGGCTTGTTATTGGATTGTTTAATGCAAGACTTCATTGGAATACAGTAGCACACACATCAGACCAATTATTGCATCCTTTGACAGTCTACTTGCTGATCTTTATCTAATGTTGTGACTTCCACATCT
>JADBJO010018073.1:2500-5000 GCA_016801955.1 Conus betulinus | reverse complement strand
CGGACAGCGGCTACTTGAGCTTTGCTCCTACCACGACCTATATATTATGAACACCTTCTTCCCCACCAGTCCACACCGCAGAGTGTCCTGGAGGCACCGTAGATCCCGTCACTGGCATCAGCTGGACTTCGTGATCACCCGAAGACCCTTGCTCAACCACGTGTTCGTCACCCGCAGCTACCACAGTGCTGACTGCGACACTGACCACTCCCTGGTCGGCAGCAAGATGCGTCTTCGGCCCAAGCGAATCCACCGCTCCAAGCAGCAGGGACGTCCTCGAATCAACACAGCCATGACGTCTGTGCCCGAGCTGCGAGAACGCGTTGCCAGAGCCATTGACAAGGCCCTTGAGGACTGCCCGACAGACAGCGCTTCATCACGGTGGAACCACATCCGCGATGCCATCTACCAATCCGCCTCGGACACATTTGGGAAGAGAGTGAGGAAGAATGAAGATAGGTTTAAAGCAGTCATCGTGGAGATGGAGCCTGCCATTGCTGCTAAGCAAGCCGCACTCTTCCATCACAAGAGAGAGCCCTCTGCAAAGACACTGGATGCACTCCGAAGGGCTGGCAACAGCACTCAGCAGACCGCCGGTAAATGCACCAATGAGTTCTGGCTGAACATGTGCCAGGGCATCCAGGGCATCCAGGGCATCCAGATCTCCGCCGACTGCGGCAACATCTGCGCCATGTACCCCTGTACATGACATTAACAAAGCGTTTGGGGCCGAGCGCCATCAATATTGCTCTTCTAAAATCTACCTCGGAGGATGTCATCACCGACCGCAGCGAAACGCATGGAGACATGGGGGGAGCATTACAGAAGCAGTACTCCAGGGAGAACTCGGTCATCCACACAGCCATCGAGACTCCCCCCCCCCTCCCCCCCAGCCCGCCATGGAGGAGCTCGACACCCCACCCACCACTGAGGAATTCACCAACGTCATCGACTGGCTTGCCTGTGGTAAGGCTCCAGGTATTCCTCCAGAAGTCATCAAAGTCGGCAAGGAGAGTTATGTCCTCAGTTACCTCCATGAGTTTTTGCTGAAGTGTTGGGAGGAAGAGACCGTACCCCAGGACATGCGCAATGCAAACATATCACATCAAGTTATCATGAGGGAATCTACTTAAGGACATAGTGCATTGCCGCCGAGCCACTCTGGTGGTTAGTAGTACGGAATCTCATCCTACATAATATAGACATAGGTCAATGAGGCCTCTTCCGAGGACAATCATATTTTTTTTTTATTGTAGTTGTGAAGGTCCTTAAAAACGTTATCTTGTCTTTCTTTATTACTCTAGTTGTTGTTGCCGTGGGGATGTGTCAGGTATAGGGCATATAGGCAAGTCTGTAATGTCCTTTAAGGGGATGTCTCTTTGTTTTATTGTGTTCACTGTTCAGCCAGGCGATTTCGGTGTCATAAGCAGCATTCATTTGGAGTTATGGGAGCGTATTTATTTTATCATGGGAACATGAGTCACCCTACCTGTTTGGCTATTTACTGATTTACCGTTCACTACCGCCTGCCTTATTTAAGATTTCCCTTCAATCAAACAGAGGTTACTAGCATTCGTTACTGTTTGTTCATCTGGTGTTTGACAATATTCAAGATAAGAAAGGCTGTGCCAGTCTTGAATAAACGTAAACCCATTACTCTAGTTGTTTTTGTTGTGTAGATGTGTCGGGTACAGGGCATATGGACAAGCCTAGAATACCCTTTTATGTGATGTCTCCTTGTTTGTTGTGCGTCATCTGTGTTGTCATTTCTGCTGGGCGGTTCAGTGGGCTAAGCAACATCCGTTTGGAATTATGGCCTTCTTTTAATTCCTTCACGGGAGCAAGAAGCACCCTGGTTGTTTGTTATTTACTGTGTACTGTTTCCTGTCTTCTTTAAGATTTCCTTTCATATAGTAGACAGTGTTGAACACTAGGTTCGTTGATTACTGAGACGGGTGAAAAACATACGCTGTGTCTAAGTCTGTTTTTTTTTTTTTTTTTCCACCTCTAGCGGTCCTCTGTGTTTGGTGTCACGGTACTGAAGACAGCCACAAAAGGGGAATACATCAGACCTCTCGCTTGTCTGTGGTTAATTGATAGTTTTTATTTGGTAAATGGCATACCTCATCATAAACATGGTATTTGATATCACACTTTAAAAAAATGCTTGGGGAAATCGTATGTTAAAAGGTCTCACAGCAGAGGGGTGCCCTGTTCACAGCTGAGGGGTGCCCTGTTCACAGAGTGGTGGGTGCCCTGTTCACAGCTGAGGGGTGCCCTGTTCACAGCTGAGGGGGTGCCCTGCCCTGTTCACAGCAGAGGGGTGCCCTGTTCACAGCTGAGGGGTGCCCTGTTCACAGCTGAGGGGTGCCCTGTTCACAGCTGAGGGGTGCCCTGTTCACAGCTGAGGGGTGCTCTGTTCACGGCTGAGGGGTGCCATGTTCACGGCTGAGGGGTGCTCTGTTCACAGCAGAGGGGTGCCCTGTTCACAGCTGAGGGG
>JADBJO010018072.1:25000-35000 GCA_016801955.1 Conus betulinus | reverse complement strand
GATAATAGAGCGTAGCTGACCAATCAGCTTTTGTTTTTGTTGTGTTGTGTATGTGTGTTTATTACTTGCTATCAAGCCAGCGTTTTCTCTCCCCTTTTTTGATGCCCTAACCTACCACTCTACCCTCCATCCCCCATCTATCTCGTTGAATGGTCGTATTATGATTCATTTTGCATAACATGCGTCTAGGAAGGCAGAGCGTTTTTTTTTTTCCTTGGAGTTTTGCTTTGCACCGCTGCATGAGTTCAAAAATGTGAAGTTTCAAAACTTAAAAAGAAAAAAAAAACTCCATTAAGCATATTAGACCTCCAGACTGTTTTCACACACACACACACACACACACACACACACACACACACACACACACACAACACACACACACACACACACACACACTCCTCTCTCTCTCTCTCTCTCTCTCTCTCTCTCTCTCCTCTCTCTCTCTCTCCTCTCTCTCTCTCTCTCTCTCAAAACACCGATTTGTCTATTTAGCTTGTTTTTCTCTGTCAATATAAACTTTTTGAAAAATTATTATTCCGCCGAACGAAAGAGAGACAAACAAATTACATGACAAAACGCGACATGACTGCAATGACTTCCTTCAATATAGTTTTGTCTATGTAATTGCTAAAGTTAGTCTACTTGACAATGCAGCGGAAACTAAAAGTCAATGCATTTTAAAAAATCGATATCAGCGTGTCCATACTGTCCCTAAACGGGCAGCATCGGTCATATCTAGCCGGTTTTTGCTTTTCCAGCGCGAGTAGTTTGCAGACCTTAATGGGGAATGTCGACAAAAGCTCAGCAGCAGATAACGAGGCAGACAAGGCACCTTCCCTTCCCTTTATCCCCATCCCGTTACCCCCCCACCCCGCCTCCACCTCTCTCTCTCCTCTCTCTCTCCTCTCTCTCTCTCTCTCTCTCTCAATGAAGTCATTCTTCTCTTCTTTCTTGCTGGCCTTGTTAACTGTTTTCCAGGCGTCAAAAACAGACAAGGCAAGCCATACATTTTGCATGCAGCCCGTTTCCCCCGGCGTCGGTTTAGCCACTGTGATGATGCTTGGGCCCTCAACGGAATGACCCCCGGCAATCTAATGCGCGTGAGGTACATTAGCCGAACACCCTTGACTCGTTCTAGCCTTGACCCGAACAATCCGATCAAACATTGCTGATCTTAACCCAAATTATGCGATACTCGGAAAACATTTACCAAATGATGCAGACTACAGACCTGGAAACTCGTCATTAATAATAAAAACCCGCTAAGCTTGACCAAAACATTACATGACCAGACAATCCAAATAACTGACTTTGATCCAAACAATCAAAAGCACTAACTTTGACTCTAACCATCTACACGACTGACCTTGACCATAATAATCCTAACACTAACAATAATTCAAACCACCAACTTTCATCCCAACAATCCACACCATGGACCATGACCCAAGCAATCCAAACTAGTAATCATGACCCAAACACTCCAACCACATACCTTGACCCAAACTTCTAGCCCTTACCCCAAGGCAAGGCTGCAACACTTACTTCTTAATCTACGAGTCGCGAGTTCAAGTCCAGGCAGGGGCTGGTGGGGTGAAGAGTGGAGTGAGGTTTTTTCTGAATTTTTTTTTTTCGGAACAGGGCGATCTTTTTTCTTTCGGAGTTAACACTAGTTGTAAACAAGAACAAAAACAAGAAGAAAAAGAAGATTACAGGGAATTTTGTGGACCAACTCTGACGCTGTCATTGTCTGAACGATGCTCCGTTCACCACTGCTTCAGCCTACTGCCTCAAGAAATCGCTGGTCCGCGCGATGATTTCCTCACGAACAACAAAAAACTAAGTAACAAAAGGCAAAATGAACAATAAAAAAAAAACAGCAAAAATAAAAAACGAAAAAATAACAAAATGAAAAATACTAAACAAAAACAAAAACTATAATAAAAGAAACAACAGAAAAAACTAAGAATACAGAAAAAAAAAATAGAACTATAAAACAAAAACAAAATAAAAAATAAAAAAAAAAAAACATAAGTAGGCTTGAGTTTCCGGGCAGGATTCTCAGCTTGGCCTCTATCTGAAGACTTTAGTCTGGGTCTCTGCTCTCTCTCGTCTCTCTGTCTCTCTGTCTGTCTGTCTGTCTCTCTTGCTCTTCCTGTCTCTCATGATACTCTCTCTCCTCGTCCCTCTCTCTCTCTCTCTCCTCTCTCTTCTCTCTCTCTTTCTGCATTAGTTTTAACGGAATGCTAATTTTCCTCCCCTGCTCCGACCCCCCCCCCCCTTCTTTCTCCCGACTTCTCTTTCTGTATTCCCAGTGTGTGTGGTGTGTGGTGTGGTGTGTGTTGGTGGTGTGTTGTTGTTTGTGTGTGTGGTGGTGTGTTATAGTGTTGTGCTGTGTGTTGTGTGTAGTTAGAAGTGGAGACAAATAGAGAAGAGAGAGAGTGGGGGGTGAGGGACAGAGAGAAAGAGATTGAAAGAGCGTTTGCGTCTATGTATGCATTTTCTTATTCCACATGTGGTGTCACGATACTCTGAGGTAGTAAGTGATTAACATTTTATGCTAACTTGGCTTAGTCAAGTGCGCGCGCGCAGCGTGTGTGTTAGTTGTGTGGGTGTGGTGTTTGTGTGTGTTGTGGTGTGTGTTGTGTTGTTGTGTGGGTTTGTTGTGGTGTGTGTTTGTGTTGTGGTGATGTGTTTGTGTGGTGTTGTGGGTGTGTGTGGTGTGTGTGTGTGTTGTGTGCGTGTGCGGTGCGTTCCGTATGTGCCAGGTGCATGTTGCTGCTGGCGCGACCCTGGTTTGTTGTTGTGTAAAAGGTCATCCTCTCTCTCTCTCCTCTCTCTCCTCTCCACTCTCTCCGGCTCTCTCTCGTCTCTCTCTCTGGTTGCGCAAGCTTGCCGTGTGCTGCGTAAAGCGCGTGCGTGAGCCATATCGTGGGTTGTGCATGCATGCCATGGTGGTGGGGTGATGTGTTCCTGTGTGTAACATGTAGACCGCGAGGATATAGAGAGCAGAGAGAGAGAGGAGAAGAGAGAGAGAGAAGTAGTGTGTGGAGTTCTTTAAACCGCCAGGGGCCATATTCACAGCGGACACGTCGCTTCCACATATACTTCAGCCGTAATAGAAAGACTGTAGCCTCCGACTAACAGCCATCTCATTTATGTGCAAACGCATGTGGATTCATGCGTCCCCTTCTTTCTTTTTTAGCTTATGGGGGTGGACATATTTATAAGGGGTTACGCGCGCCGTGAGGAAACATCACCCTGGCCTATTTAACGCGTTTTATACTTTGCAATAACTCACGCAGGAAGACAAAGTGTTGTTGACCCCTGAACCTCCTACCTTTAATTTTTTTCCTTTTTTTTTTTTTTTTTTTTCTTCTCTTGTCCGGCGAAGGAGGCGGGCATTAAAAAGATGGACAGAGCCTCCCCCGGATGGGTGGGGGGGGGGGGGGGGGGGGGGGGGGGGGGGGGGGGGGGGGTGGGGGGGGGGGGGGGGGGGGGGGGGGGGGGGGGGGGGGGGGGTGGGGGGGGGGGGGGGGGGGGGGGGGGGTGGGGGGGGGGGGGGGGGGGGTGGGGGGGGGGGGGGGGGGGGGGGGGTGGGTGGTGGGGGGGGGGGGTGGGGGGGGGGGGGGGGGGGGGGGTGGGGGGGGCGGTGGGGGGGGGGGGGGGGGTGGGGGGGGGGGGGGGGGGGGGGGGGGGGGGGGGGGGGGAAGGGGGTTGCATGAGTTTTTGGGATACGGGGGTGGGTGGGTGGGGGGCCTACAGGGACTGGCAAGAACGAAATGGGGACGAGGAGGGGAAGGGCTGAGTGGGGCCGGAGGGGAGTCGGGGTCGGGGATTAAATAAAGTGAAGGAAAGTTTGAAATAACTGGGGGTCCCAGAGCGTTTTTGGAAGAGGGGGTAAGGGGGTTTAAACAGGGGGGGGACTAACAGGGGGGGAGGAGTCTAGAGACCAAGACACATGAGGTGGGGGGGGAAAGGGGGGGGCAACACTAGCAGAAAATAAAAAATTGAGCTTTTGGAGTTTGTTGGTTTGACGATAGAAACACTTCGAAACAAAAAAAAAAAAAACACAAAACCGAAAAAAGAAATAGCAACACAAAACACAGGCGATGGGGCTTTTTGTTTTCGCGGAAACAAATACACGGGGAAACTATCCCATATATAAAGATGCCATCTATCTACCAAGAACCGTTGGGCCGGTGGCAAGGTGTTATGGCTCGGATGAGGATTTTTGTTTCGGGGGGGAGGAGGGGGGGGAAGGGAGCCAGGGAACCGGGGATGGGTTTAAGGTAAGCATTCCTCTTTCATGAAATTGCAAAACTACGTCTGTGTCGCGTCTCTGTCCTCTAATTGTCCACACTGGTCTATGACCTCTTGCCAGGGGGGCCCCCTGTGTCTGGTCCCAAACTCCCTCCTTCTACGTGCACTCAACACCATGCGCACGCGTGCGCACGCACACAGCACCCGCCCACCACACACAACACACAAAACACACACACACCCACACAACACACCCACAACACACACACCACAACACACCCATGCCACGCACGCACGCACGCAAGCCTTTCGCAACACACACCACCCCCAGACCCACACACACACACACAACCACAACACACACACACCCCACCACACCCTACACACTAACACACTTCACCCCACATCCACACCACACCCACCCCCCCGACCTCCACCCACACCCCCCCACACACCACACATCACCACCAATAAATGCAACGGACGAGGGTCAACCAAACGCACAACGGGCGCCCCCCCCCCCGCCCCCCCGCAAACGCCCCCCCCCCCACGACCGCGGCACCAGCACGCACACGGCGCAAAGGACCACGACGGCACGCCCCCCCCTCCCACATGGCCCCCCCTCCCCCCCCCCCCCCCACCCCCCCCTCCCCGCCCTCCCCCCCCTCCCACCCCCCCCCCACGGGCCCCCACCCCCCCCCCCCCCCCCCCCCCCCCCCCCATACACACACCCCGCACAGAAAAGCCAAGGACACCCATACACATTGTAAAAAACCTCAAAAACCACTGTTTAGTAACGCCGCACACATAACCACTTACACGCCGTTTCGCAAGTACACTTTTTCAAAAACTAACCAACCAACCACAGTTCACACTGTTTTCCCCCCCCCGCCTACATTCCCAAACTTTGACCCTAATCGTTCGAATGACCAAACGCTTGGGCTTTCCAGTATCCGTCTTAAGCAAGTCATTTCACCAGAACCCCCTCTGTTTGTCCCAGACCATTTTTCTAGAAGGACAAAAACGCAGACGTAAAATGCCATTTTCCGTTTCCCACACCCGGCACCTCCACCAAGGCTGAAACACCTAAGGCATGGTCCCCAAATCACGGCGCTTCCGTGGAGAATGACAATGCCATGAACGTACATTTATTTGTAGATAACAGCTGCTGCTCCCTAAAAGCTGACAATATCAAAACCCGATTCTTTTCCCAAAAGTTTATTCCTCCTCAATGAATTACGAGCACAAAACTGTTGAGTTTCCCAGATAATTCCCATAAAATGAACAATGCAACCAACACTAAATGGGTAAAAAGATCGTCGGAAGAAACACTGGTTCGACAATCGCAAGCGAAGGTTCTCGAGAACCAATGGGTTTGGGTTTAGGCTGCAAAAATGAAGGAAAAGACCACTGACTGCGCGTTGAAGAGACCCCACGAAATTGCAAAGCAAGGCACAAACCTACCAAGGGGTTGGTCTTTTATGGTCCGCAGCCCCCACAGGTACAAAGTAACGCGCCCCAAACGCCCATGATATAAGTGTAGTTAGTAAGTAGTATAGTAGTCAGCAGCAGCAGCAGCAGCAGCAGTAGTGCAGTAGTAGTAGTAGCGCGGCAGTCAGCAGCAGCAAGCAGCAGTAGTAGCTAGTAGTAAGTAGTAAAGTTGTCTTATACGTAAGCAGCAGCAGCAGCAGTAGCAGTAAGCAGTAGTGTGGTAGTAGTAGAAGCGAAGGCAGCAGCAGTATCTAGTAGTAGTGGTGGTGGTGAAAGTAGTAGTAGTAGTAGTGGCAGTCAGCGTATTATGGTAGTAGCATTTTTTGTTGTAACTACTAGCAGCAGCAGGCATCAGTAGTAATAGTAAGCCGCAGCACAGCAGCAGTAGAAAAGTAGTAGTAGTAGATTCCCATAGCGCCTATTCTCGTTATAGATCAGATCTCTCACTAGCCGCTTTAACAACAATCCAACAAAATCCAACACGCTCCTCCGTAACACAACATGCTGCCTACCTGGGTTGAAACCCGGCGGTTGAGTTGCCTGCTGGCCGCTGGCCTGTTTCAGGGTTCATTTAGTCTTTTTCCGCTCCCCCGCGTTTCATATGTCCATTCAGTCATTCCAACATCCAAGGTTTTTTTTTGTGTTGTTTGTGTGTTTTTTTAAAAAGTTCATGATTTTCCTCAACATTATCGGTGCAATGCTATGTGGTATACGTTGTCATCCGCATCCACCACCAAGGCCAAAGACCATCTCCTTTCCGAAAGTTGGCAATGTAGATTTTCGTCGTACGTGCAAGAGATGTTTGTGCAAAGCGTTCACACACAGTCCTAGGTTTATGTGTCATCCCGAGGGAACTTTTGCTGGAAGTTGAGTCCAAATCAATGTTAACTCCCGAGGAAAATATCTGCCCTGTGTTGAAAACCCCCACGCGGAGATCGAACCTGCAAACCCAAGGATCAGCAGGATCGAAGAGCCTGGCGCTCTATCAACACCTGAGCTATTCCGGCCCGGCCCTCATTGATGTATTGGCCCGCTAGATATATTTTCTCTGTTTATGCCCACAGCTGACCATGCAATCCTTCAGAGAATCAGCCTTAAACTGAATCAAAATTCAATTCACAGATCAACAAAATTGCCCTTGCGACATACTGTGCCTGGTCTGACCAAGATCCGACATTTTTTTTTTTTTGGTTTGTTTCCAACTGCAAGCTTAATCCCATGATCCAGCAATCGATCCCCCTCCTTTTTTATGATCTGTCATTGGCTATATTCTTCTTCACTCCCCAAAAAAAAAACACAAAAAAAAAAAACCACTTCACCACAAATTAGTTTTGTGGTCCCAACCAACGGTGTAGGACACAAGGAGACCTACAACTCTTTACATATTTCTAACTGTCCTTTTTGACAAATAGCCCTAGAACCGAAATTAAAATCCTAAATCCAAGGACGTGAAAATCATTTCACATTAAAAAAAATCTGTGTTCAGTCAAGAAGTTAAAACATTTTCCATCTCTTCACATGATTCCCTATTGCAAATGACTACTACAATATCCCGGAGAGCAGACCCTACAGGTGTGTAGCGTTTTGGTTTTAGAATGAAGCGGGAAGCGGCAGCACACACCACACACACACACACACACACACACACACCACACACACACACACACACACACACAACACACATAGCACACAACCACACACACGCAACTGGAGACAATACCTAAAGGCTGTTTTTACCACAATTTCTGGAGACATCAGTAAACTAAAGGCTATTTGTCAAACACACCCTGGAGACAAAATACACTATAAGCGGTTTTACCCGGTTACCCGACACACACACACACACAACACACAAGCACACACACCACACACACCACAACCCACACACACACACGCACTCTCATGGAAACAAAAATATACTAAAAGCTGTTTACACATATTCCTAGAGACAACAATACACTAAAGGATGGTTTATACACATCCCTTTTGGATAACAATACACTAACCCCCCACCCCGCCCCTTTTTCCACAACTTTCTGGAGATAACGATACACCAAAGCCATGTTTTTTCAAAACACTTCCTGGAGATAATGATACACTAAAGGCTGTTTTTCCACACACTTCCCGGAGATTATAATACACTAAATGCTGTTTTCCCCTTCCACACTCCTGGAGATAATGATACACTAAAGGGCTGTTTTCCCACACTTCCTGGAGGCCATGAACCTACACTAAAGGCTGGTTTTTCCACACTTTCCTGGAATCAATGATACACTAAAGGCTGTTTTCCCCACCTTCCTTGGCGATTCATGGATTAATACACTAAAGGCTGTTTTCCACACTTCCTGGGAGGTAAATGATACACTAAAGAGGCTGTTTTCCCCACACTTCCTGGAGATAATGATAACTAAAGGCTGTTTTCCACACTTTTTCTGGAGATAATGATAACACTAAAGGCTGTTTTCCACCCCTTTCTTTCCCCTGGAGGTAAATGATACACTAAAGGTTGTTTTTCCCACTTCCCACACTTCCTGGAGATAATGATACACTAAAGGCTGTTTTCCCCACACTTCCTGGAGATAATGATACACTAAAGGTTGTTTTCCCCCACACTTCCTGGGGGCAATGATACACTAAAGAGGGGCTGTTTTTCCACACTTCCTGGAGATATGATACACCTAAACAGGCTGTTTCCCCACACTTTCCTTTCCTGGATATATGAATCAAAGGTGTTTTTCTTGTTTCCCCCACACTTCCTGGAGATATGAATACCTAAAGGTTGTTTTCCACCACTTCCTGGAGATAATGATACACTAAAGTGGCTGTTTCCACACTTCCTGGGCTGACAACCTCCGGTGATGACACTAATGGCTTGTTTTCCAAACACAATGATACCTGAAAGTTTTCAAGAATACCATTAAACCTGGTTGTTTCAAACGGAACTGATCCCTCAGGTGAATAATACATTATATCGTTGATGAAAACACAATCTGTGGAGATAACGATCCCACTAACGCTGTAATGATACACACACTCGTCCTTACACCACTCCTGGATCCTGTACAGACACACTTTTTCTTCTTTTCTGGAGATAATGATACACTAAACTGTTTCCCATTCCTTCGAGACAGGATAACTACTGGCTGTTTTCCACACACCTGACCCTGAAGTGAAGAATACATTGAAACACAAGACGTCATTTCCCCGCAAAAACATACTTGCGAAAAACGCCAACAATGCACAGAGTACAAAAACTTTTCCAAACCACAAATGATACATTTGAACCACAAGACGTCTTCCCAAAGTGTACACCATCCTACAGGCAACAGAGTTTTTTTCCTAACACATCCTCTTAAGTACTACAGATCCTACAGAATGCTACGCATGACCACTCTTATAAGGATACAACAGCCACTCCCCTTTTTAGAAAAGTATCTACAAAAAAGTATTATTTTTTCCCATAACACACTGGCCGGAAAATGACAATTACCAAGTGCCTGCGTTCCAAACACTTTCTTCTCTGAGCATCCAGAAATCACGATAAATGCCATCTTCAAAGACTCGCCCCCCCTACAGAGGAAAAATACTTTGAACGCCGTTATCCCCAAAACACGTGTCCTTTAAAGTATTTCAATACGCTGTTGATACACTGCTTTCCAGAGGGCAACTTCCTAACGCTAACAATACACTATGCAACCGTTTTTCCTATTACACTTCCTGAAGACAAGACATCATCACGATGACCCTCTCATTCTCTAAGCACGCTCTGATGACGACAATATACTAAACCTTGTGTGTGTGTGTGTGTGGTGGTGTGCGGTGTGGTGTGTGTGTGTGTGGTGTGTGTGTGGGTTTGTGTGGTGGGTGTGTTTGGTGTGTGTGTGTTTGTTTTAATAACTAACACCTCTCCTTTCAACTTAAGAACAACAAAAGAGACGAAAAGCTCCGAAAACAACACCCTCCCTAAATATACACTCATTCCACTAAAACCTCACTTTCCCTCCTCCACCTTCCTCTTCAGTTTGATAATACACAAAACGGTTCGGTTTCCATAACACACTGGGTCCCTGACCTGACCAATACTCTAAACCCAGTTGTTTGTTTTTTCAAAACGCATTCCTAAAGATAGATGACATTACACTAACCCGCTCATTTTTTCACACACGCGCGCTTCTTCGAAAATGGCAAATACTCAATAACACGTAACGGCTGTTTTCCCAAAATCCCCCCCCCTCCGGCCAAGACG
>JADBJO010018072.1:17500-22500 GCA_016801955.1 Conus betulinus | reverse complement strand
ACAGTTGTCGTCCTTGCTTGTTTATTCACTGTTTACGTCTCCAGGCCTCATTTCATGTTTCACATTTTCATACCAACCGTTTTTTTTTTTTTTTTTTTGTTTGTTTTTGTTTGTTTTGTTTTTGTCTTGTTTTTTGTTGATTTGTTTGGTTTTTTTTTTTTTTTCATTACTTCATGGCTTTTTATTTGGTCTTGGATGGTAATGGTAATACATGAAAAGTCCCAAACTTTTCTGATAAATCTCTCCCTCCATTTCAAGGGGCTCCGTGGTCAAATGGTTTTGAGCGTTTGCCTGCGGAGCGGACGGTCGTGAGTTCGAACCACTTATGATATTTTCTCTCTTTTTTGTTTTCGGCTTGAAAGCCCTCTCTGTCCACCCAGCAGTAAACTGGTTACCCGTTTTCAGGTCTGGGAAAGCTGAGGGGCGCCAGAAAGAAGGAAAATGGGCTCCGTCTTCCCTCATGCCGTGCCCTGACACGGTGCATAACAACAGTTCACGGTCTTACGGCTTTAATGCAATGGGCTTTAACCAGGACATTTAATGACATTGTTGGTTTCTCTTTTCTTGTTCGTCTTGTTCTTGTTTTGGTTCTTGTTCTTATGGGTCCAAGCAGATGACCTGTGGAATTGTTCCTAAATTCTGTCCATGGATCTTTATATCAGTGGTAGTATGTGGTAATGTGGCTGGCTATCGACCTGTCGGCGTACCAGACTGGTTCCCATGCCATATCGTGTGCAGGTTTCTATCCATTCAGTCTTTGATTTTATCCAGATTCTGCGGGGGCCGGAATAGCTCAGTTGGTACAGCGACGGACTCGTGATCCTAGGGCTGCGGGTTCGAATTTTGGTACAGGGGGATTTTTCCCTCGGAGTTAACATTGGTTCTGACTCCATTCCCCATACAGTCCTTCGAACGAGACTATAAACCGAGGTCCGTGTGTGAACGCACGCACAACATCTTGCACACACGTAAAGGTCCCATCACCAACTTTCGGAAGAGGTCAGTTTGGCCGTTGGTATGGATGACACGTTACACATAGCATGCACCTTCCCCGAAGATGGAGTATGGCTGCTTAATGGTGGAATAAAAAAAACGGTCAAACACCCCAAACTCCACTGTCTGTCTATGCAGGCAGTGTCCGCAGAAGTATCAGCCTGCGTACGCACAAAGAAAGCAGAATCCAGATTCTGTATAAAACGTTCAGTATTACAATGAAGATCCCAACCAAGTTGAAATTGTACAACACTTTCCCTCCCTCGTACACTATATTTACCTTCCCTGTGTTGACTCCATTTCGGTAGATATGCCTTATTTCTACAATATTTTCAATGTGCTCCAACTACATTTACTTCATGAATTTAGACTCCATCCATTTTAAAAAAACCGTTTCTTCAAGAGCACTTTTCTCTGCTTATACATTTTTTTTAATTTCCCACACTTTAACATTCTTCCATTTACATGTATTTTTTATATTTAAAAAAAAAAAAAGCACTTATCTTTTTGCCTTCAGTTCCATTTCCGATTGTTTCCTTCCAGGAATCTGATTTTCCTAAAACAATTTTCTCTTTGCTCAGGCAAAAAAAAAAACTGTTTAGCAAAAACTATTAAAAAAAATCTGTTAGCAAAAACTATATTATCATTCCAGGAAAAGTTTGCCTCCATGTAAAACAATAAAAACAAAACAACATGAAATGATAAAGAAACAGTTAAAAGCGCGTTTGTCTGTGACAAATATTTTAACGCCACTAAAAATTACCATCATAAATAAGAACCCGCTCATTTTTAAGACCTTT
Organism: Conus betulinus; assembly: GCA_016801955.1. Taxonomy (NCBI): domain Eukaryota; kingdom Metazoa; phylum Mollusca; class Gastropoda; order Neogastropoda; family Conidae; genus Conus; species Conus betulinus. Next base: position 20,707 of record JADBJO010018072.1, on the reverse strand, counting down.
TAATCTACAACACTTGTCGTACTTACCTGCATGACAGTTGTCTACCAAGCAGTTAATACAGACCCCCTACCGTAATTTTCAAGTTTCAAGCCCCTCCCCCCTCCCCCCCCCCCCCCCCCCCCCCCCCTTTTTTTTTTTTTTTTCTCTCTATTTTTATTTTCTTCCCTTGAATATCATTATTTTCTCTTTGCTCATGCTACATTTACTGTGCCGAGTAAGACTACCTTCCTTTTAAGCCCATTTTCTCTCCAGTACTCTTTGCATACACAAAGTATACATTCTCTGACTTAAAAACAACCAAATATTCAGAGATTTATGGCGGCTGGTGGGAGCAATAGCCACACTGTAGAAGTGTCTTGTTTCTCTGAGATTCTGGCAGCTCTTCATCTGCAAATTCCGCTTTGAAGTTTGCACGGAAGAAAGCCGAAATCTCTTTTGAATTTGTCAAATTGTGGCCAGAATATGGAAGTATTTGTTTTCCACTGAGGGCCGAGCCTTGTGTGTTACACTATAGTCAGTACTACGTTAGTGCCGTCACATCAGATCGTAACGGGGTCCTTCTCTATTACCGTTCATTCTGCAACTCTTCACCTTGGTTTGAATCAATTTATTCCCACTTTGCAATCACATAGTTTCACAATAGATATCAAAATTTGAACAACAACGAGCTTCTACACCTTGAATTTAGAGTATGAAACCGGGACAGCTCTGTCAGGACAAGGATATTTCAGTATCTCCATCTTCTGCGCGCCTGCCTGCCGAAAGCTAACTACAACTCTAATCTGACCTTAACTTAACGTTAAACTCGTAGGAGAACCTTTAGAAAATATACAAGATAAACTTTTCTCGCTAGTCGTGATACCTGTTAGAGTGACCTCCCCTGATCGTGACGTCTACGGTCTGAAAAAGAGAGGTTCTTTTCCCCTCCCACGGTGCTGACCCACATTTTGAATCGAACTGGTTAGGTAACTGCAACAGACTGACTTCTTCACGTCATATCTGCCAGTTTTCTTTTCTTTTTCCCCTCCCATGGTGCTGACCCACATTTTGAATCGAACCGGTTAGGTAACTGCAAAAAGACTGACTTCTTCACGTCATATCTGCCGACAGAAACCAAGCTGCCTTCTGAGCTGGTTCCTCCTGTAAGATGGTCATTGGAGGCTTCACTGAGTAGAAGAATCTAGTCATATGATTCGCTGCCTTTTACGCCTTAATCAGGTCTTCTCCTCCTGAGTGGTCCATCATAAGGATAACATCTACCAGTCAGTGTGTCCTGGGGAGAGATAGGCATCAGTGCACATCGACCAAACCCTTTTACTGATTTATTTATGGGTTTGATTATTTCGGTGTCAGTACTGTGTGTGTGTGTGTGTGTGTGTGTGTGTGTGTGTGTGTGTGTGTGTGTGTGTGTGTGTGAAACACAGAGAGACACAGAGAGAGGAGAGACGGAGAGACAGAGAGAGAGAGACTGAGAGAGAGAGAGAGAGACTGAGAGAGAGAGAGAGAGAGAGACAGAGAGAGGAGAGAGAGAGAGAGAGAGAGAGAGTTTTCACCGCACGTGCGTGTTTATGTACGTGTGTCTTTGTTTCTGTCATGAAGACTCATCTTGTGATGATAGTACTCGCACACACGAGCGAAACGGTGTGTGTGTGTGTGTGTGTGTGTGTGTGTGTGGTGTGTGTGTGTGTGTGTGTGTATGAAAAACAGACCCAAGAAAGAGAGTATTTACGCACACGTACTGTGTGTCTGTGTGTGTGAGCGAGAGAGCGCGCACGTGTTCGTATGAAAGATATATTTTGAAACAAGACACGCAGACAGAGAGAGGGTGTGTGTGTAGGAGGGAGGGAGGGAGGGAGAGAGTAGGAAAAGAAAGATTATTCAAGGAAAAGGGAAAGAAAAATAATAGTAAATGTATATAAGGGAACAAGGAACAATGAAAGAAAAGGGCAATAACTGGACATAAGTGCAAAAAAAAACATCCAAAAATAACAGAATTCTTTTATTCAATTTCATCGAAACATCAATAAATAAGCAGCGCCGCACGTGCGCACAATCTAAGCACACACACACCACACACACAACACACACACACACACACACACACACACACACACCACACACACACAACACACACAACATTTGGCCGTACGCATGTTCTTCATGAATGTTATCATTGTATTTTCACAATTGTTCGCAGATCAGTCAAAGTCAATGTTGATAAAACACACACACACACACACACACACACACACACACACACACACACACACACACACACACACACACGTAGATAATGCTCATCTCTCGCTTTCTTGTACGCAAGCAGACGTTAGACACATGTTCGATCGGACACACACACACACACACACACACACACACACACACACACACACACACACATACACACACACACTCACGCATACATGCACGTACTCACGCACACACATAATCACCACACATGCACGCTCGCACACACGCAAGCACTCACGCACACACACACACACACACACACACACACACACACACACACACACACACACACACCACGTCATAGACATCATGATAAATGCATTCTGCATGCAGACCAGCTTACTTGGGGGGTCCAAAGAAAAAAGAGAAGTGTGTTTATACGCAAAGAATGTGTTGCTGTTGTTAATAGTACACGTATGTTGCTGTCTCTGATCTTCTTTGCATGCCCTCCTGTCCTCTAATGCCGCTCATCCCAGCTCTTCACCCTACTCACCCACACCCTGCATACTTTTCCCATCGCAGCCGAAAACACCAGTGGTCCACAATGCAATGAAAACAATCAGTATCAGTCTGCCACTATGCAGCCCACCAGAGAAAGACACTGCACCGTTGCCGAGTCATGAAGTGGTTTTTCAGCATTTTTCTTTTTTTTTAATCTAACATAGGCAGGGCATTACTTACTTATGGAGCACACTAATGGCTCTTTTGTAGAGCCAGCATACACCAAGAATTTACTGCGGCATAAAACCCTTTTGAAGTGTTGTGACTTATCGCGTATGTCAAAGCTGCGAACTGAAAAGAGAAATGAGTAAACGCAACAACAACAAAAAGATAAAGAAGCGGTGCCGGTTTTATTTATTTTTTTTTTTTAAGACAACACAATTCGTTTTCGAATGCTGTAAACATTACGTTGTTCTGTTGAAATGTATCGACTCCAATGGCGTTTTCTCTGGAGCT
>JADBJO010018072.1:10000-12500 GCA_016801955.1 Conus betulinus | reverse complement strand
AGCAACAGACGTGTACTATTAACAACAGCAACACATTCTTTGCGTATATAAACACACTTCTCTTTTTTCTTTGGACCCCCCAAGTAAGCTGGTCTGCATGCAGAATGCATTTATCATGATGTCTATGACGTGGTGTGTGTGGGTGTGTGTGTGTGTGTGTGGTGTGTGTGTGGTGTGTGTGTGTGTGCGTGAGTGCTTGCGTGTGTGCGAGCGTGCATGTGTGGTGATTATGTGTGTGGCGTGAGTACGTGCATGTATGCGTGAGTGTGTGTGTGTATGTGTGTGTGTGTGTGTGTGTGTGTGTGGGTGTGTGTGTGTGTGTGTCCGATCGAACATGTGTCTAACGTCTGCTTGCGTACAAGAAAGCGAGAGATGAGCATATCTACGTGTGTGTGTGTGTGTTGTGTGTGTGTGTGTGTGTGTGTGTGTGTGTGTGTGTGTGTGTGTGTGTTTATCAACATTGACTTTGACTGATCTGCGAACAATTGTGAAAAATACAATGATAACATTCATGAAGAACATGCGTACGGCCAAATTGTGTGTGTGTGTGTGTGTGTGTGTGTGTGTGTGTGTGTGTGTGTGTGTGTGTGTGTGTGTGTGTGTGTGTGCTTAGATTGTGCGCACGTGCGGCGCTGCTTATTTATTGATGTTCGATGAAATTGAATAAAAAGAATTCTGTTATTTTTGGATGTTTTTTTTTGCACTTATGTCCAGTTATGCCCTTTTCTTTCATTGTTCCTTGTTCCCTTATATACATTTACTATTATTTTCTTTCCCTTTTCCTTGAATAATCTTCTTTTCCTATCTCTCCCTCCCTCCCTCCCTCCCTCCTACACACACACACCCTCTCTCTGTCTGAGTGTCTTGTTTCAAAATATATCTTTCATACGAACACGTGCGCGCTCTCTCGCTCACACACACACAGACACACAGTACGTGTGCGTAAATACTCTCTTTCTTGGTCTGTTTTTCATACACACACACACACACACACACACACACACCACACACACACACACACACACACACGTTTCGCTCGTGTGTGCGAGTACTATCATCACAAGATGAGTCTTCATGACAGAAACAAAGACACACGTACATAAACACGCACGTGCGGTGAAAACTCTCTCTCTCTCTCTCCTCTCTCTCTCTCTCTCTCTCTCTCTCTCTCAGTCTCTCTCTCTCTCTCAGTCTCTCTCTGTCTCCGTCTCTCTCTCTCTCTGTGTCTCTCTGTGTTTCACACACACACACACACACACACCACACACACACACACACCACACACACACACACACAGTACTGACACCGAAATAATCAACCATAAAATAAATCAGTTAAAAGGGTTTGGTCGATGTGCATGATGCCTATCTCTCCCAGGACACACTGACTGGTAGATGTTATCCTTATGATGGACCACTCAGAGGGAGAAGACCTGATTAAGGCGTAAAAGGCAGCGAATCATATGACTAGATTCTTCTACTCAGTGAAGCCTCCAATGACCATCTTACAGGAGGAACCAGCTCAGAAGGCAGCTTGGTTTCTGTCGGCAGATATGACGTGAAGAAGTCAGTCTTTTGCAGTTACCTAACCGGTTCGATTCAAAATGTGGGGTCAGCACCATGGGAGGGGAAAAAGAAAAGAAAACTGGCAGATATGACGTGAAGAAGTCAGTCTGTTGCAGTAGTTACCTAACCAGTTCGATTCAAAATGTGGGTCAGCACCGTGGGAGGGGAAAAGAACCTCTCTTTTTCAGACCGTAGACGTCACGATCAGGGGAGGTCACTCTACAGGTTATCACGACTAGCGAGAAAGTTTATCTTGTATATTTTCTAAAGGTTCTCCTACGAGTTTAACGTTAAGTTAAGGTCAGATAGAGTTGTAGTTAGCTTTCGGCAGGCAGGCGCGCAGAAGATGGAGATACTGAAATATCCTTGTCCTGACAGAGCTGTCCCGGTTTCATACTCTAAATTCAAGGTGTAGAAGCTCGTTGTTGTTCAAATTTTGATATCTATTGTGAAACTATGTGATTGCAAAGTGGGAATAAATGATTCAAACCAAGGTGAAGAAGTTGCAGAATGAACGGTAATAGAGAAGGACCCCGTTACGATCTGATGTGACGGCACTAACGTAGTACTGACTATAGTGTACACACAAGGCTCGGCCCTCAGTGGAAAACAAATACTTCCATATTCTGGCCACAATTTGACAAATTCAAAAGAGATTTCGGCTTTCTTCCGTGCAAAACTTCAAAGCGGAATTTGCAGATGAAGAGCTGCCAGAATCTCAGAGAAACAAGACACTTCTACAGTGTGGCTATTGCTCCCACCAGCCGCCATAAATCTCTGAATATTTGGTTGTTTTTAAGTCAGAGAATGTATACTTTGTGTATGCAAAGAGTACTGGGAGAAAATGGGCTTAAAAGGAAAGGTAGTCTTACTCGGCACAGTAAATGTAGCATGAGCAAAGAGAAAATAATGATATTCAAGGGAAGAAAATAAAA
>JADBJO010018072.1:0-5000 GCA_016801955.1 Conus betulinus | reverse complement strand
AGCACTTGGGTATTGTCATTTTCCGGCAGTGTGTTATGGAAAAATAACGTTTAGTATATACTTTTCTTCAGGGAGTGGATAGTAAAAAGAGGTTCATAGCGTTGTCATCCTTAGTAAGCGTGTTTAGAAAAAACATCTGTAGGATGGTGTACCCTTATGGGGATGTGTTTGGAAAGGGTACTCTGTGGCATTGTTGGCTTTAGCAAGTATGTTTGGGAAATGACGTCTTGTGTTTCAATGTAGTCATCTTCAGGGTCCGTGTCTGGAAGAAACGTGGTGTTACTGTACAGATCTCCAGGAAGTGTGTGTAATACAGCGTTTTGTGGATCGTTATCTCCACAGATTGTGTTTCCGCAACGATATAATTGGATTATTAACCTGAGGGAGTTCGTTTGAAAACCACAGTTTAATGGTATTCTTAACCTTCAGGTAGTGTGTTTGGGAAAACCAGCCATTAGTGATATCATTGTCCTCCAGGAAAGTGTGGAAAACAGCCTTTAGTGTATCATTATCTCCAGGAAAGTGGTGAAAAACAACCTTTTCCTTAGTGTATCATTACTCCAGGAAGTGTGGAAAACAGCCTTTAGGTGTATCATTCTCCAGGAAGTGGGAAAAAAAGCCTTTAGTGTATCATTCATTGCCCCCAGGAAGTGTGGAAAACAACCTTTAGGTGTATCATTATCTCCAGGAAGTGTGGAAAACAGCCTTTAGTGTATCATTATCTCCAGGAAGTGTGGAAAAAAACCTTAGTGTATCATTACCTCCAGGAAGTGTGGGAGGGGGGGAAAACAGCCTTAGTGTATCATTATCTCCAGAAAGTGTGGAAAAACAGCCTTAGTTTCTCATTATCTCAGGAAGTGTGGAAAAAAACAGCCTTTAGTGTATCATTACCTCCAGGAAGTGTGGGAAAACAGCCTTTAGTGTATCATTATCTCCAGGAAGTGTGGAAAACAGCCTTTAGTGTATCATTGCTTCCAGGACAGTGTGGAAAAAACAGCCTTTAGTGTATCATTTGCTCCAGCAGGAAGTGTGGAAAACAGCTTTAGTGTATCATTATCTCCAGGAAGTGTGAAAACAGCCTTAGTGTTATATCATCTCCGGGAAGTGTGGAAAACAGCCTTTAGTGTATCATTATCTCAAGGAAGTGTTTGCAAAACATGGTTTTGGTGTATCGTTATCTCCAGAAAGTGTTGGAAAACGGGCGGTTAGTGTATTGTTATCCAAAAGGGATGTGAGATATAAAACCAATCCTTTAGTGTATTGTTGTCTTTCTAGGAATATGTGTAAACAGCTTTTAGTTATATTGTTGTTTCCATGAGATGTGTGGTGTGTGTGTTTGGTGTTGTGTGGTGTGTGTTTGTTGTGTGTGTGTAAAACCGGCTTTATGGTATTGTCTCCAGGGCCGTGTTTGACTCAAAAGACAGCCCCTCCTTTAGTTTGTGAGTTTCCCGAATTGGCTTGTAAACAGCCTTTAGTGTATGTGTCTCCAGTGCCCCTGTGTGTATTGTCTCGTGTGTTGTGTGTGTTTGTGTGGTTGTGTGGGTGTTTGGTGTGGTTGTGTGTGTGGTGTGTGTGTGTGGTTGTGTGTGTGTGTTGTGTGTGTGTGCTTCCGCCTCCCTCATTCTAAAACCAAAACGCTACACCACTGTGTAGGTCTGCTCTCCGGGCTATTGTGTAGTCATGCAAATAGTGGTAATCATTTTGAAGAGATGGAAATGTTTTAACTCTTTTGAACACAGATTTTTTTTTACATGTGAAATGATTTTCACGTCCTTGGACTTTAGGATTAATTTAGTTCTCTAGGCTATTTGTCAACAAGGACAGTAGAAAAATATGTAAGAGTTGTGAGTCTCCTTGTGTTCCTCACCGTTGTTGGGAAACAACTATTTGTGTGAAGTGTTTTTTTTTTTTTTTTTGGTTTTTGGGGAGAGTGAAGAATATATCCAATGACAGATAAAAAACGGAGGGATCATGGGGATTAGCCTTGGCAGTTGAAACCAAAACCAAAACCAATTTCGGATCTTGGTCAGGACCAGGACACAGTATTTCGCACGGGGCTGATTTTGTGAATGAATTTTATTTCAAGTTTAAGGCCTGATTCTCTGGACAAGATGCTCCTTCCTTCCCCCCTTTTTTCCTTTTTTTTTTTTCCTCCTTTTTTTCCCCCGTCAGCCCCCTGTGGGAATAAGTGCATGAGGCTGTGGCATATATCTAGCGGGCCAATACATTACTGAGGGCCGCGGAATAGACTCAGTTGATAGAGCGCCAGGCTTCCGATCCTGCCTGATTCCTTGGGTTGCAGGGTAGAATTCTCACGTGGGGTGTTCAACAACAGGGCGATTATTTTCCCGCGGAGTTAACATTTGATTCTGACTCAACTAGACACAAAATGCCCTCGGATGTGAGACCCCCTTAAACCTAGGATCTGTGTGTGAAACGCGCTGCAACAACCTCTTGCATCGTACGAAAAATTCTCATTGCCAACTTTCGGGAAGAGGATGGTCAGTTTGGTCGCTTGGTGTGGATGGACCCACGTATACACATAGCATGCACGAGAGAGAACGAAACGAATTAATGAATTTAAAAAAAAAAACACACACAAAAAAAAACCTTGATGAATGAAAGAAATGAATGAAAACCTTTGATTTGAAACGACAGGGACCTGAAGCTAACCTGGGGAATCGAATACAGCGCAGCGCCAGCCCAGCAGGCAAATCAACCGCCGGTTTGGTCTACCCAGGTAGGCAGCCTGTTGGTGGTTCCGGAGAGCGGAGCGGGGAATTGTAAAGCGGAGTAGAGCGTGATCTTCTAACCGAGAATAGGCGCTATGTAGGACTCACTCACTTACTACTTCTATGACTGCTGTCTGCGCTGATGCTACATATACTACTGCTGCCCTGCTGCTGCTTTCGTACTACAACAACCACTGCCTACGCCACTACTACTGCCTGCCACTAATATACTACTACTTTCCACCACCACCACTTACTAATACTACTGCATTTGTGTTCTACTACTACCACTACTACGGCTCGTACTGACTGGGCTGCTCTGCTACTACTACTCCAAAACGACTCTACTACTGATACTAACTCGGCTGTGCTGCTGCGCGACTAATACTACTACTGCTAATACTGCTGCTCGCTGCGGCTGCTGCTCTACTACTACCTATCTACTACTACCACTAGTATTCATGGCTTTGGGGGAGTTCCTCTGTTCATGTGGCTGGCGGACATAAAGACACCTCTGGTTCGGTTGCGCCTGCTTTGCAATTCGGGGGTCTCCTCACCGCTCCGTGGGTCTTTTCGATTCTTTGCATCCTAAACTAAACCCTGTTATCGAGAACTTCGCTTGCGATGTTCAGAACCGGGTTTCTTCCGACGATTTTTTGACCCATTCTAGTGTCTGGTGCATTGTCCATTTTATTGGAATTTATATGGGAAATCAAGTTTTGGGCTGTATTTCTTGAGGAGAATAAAACTGGGAAAGAGGTCGGTTTGGATTATTGTCCAGCTTTAGGGAGCAACGCTGTTATTACAAAATAAAAGTGTAATGTTCATGCATTGTCATCTCCAAGAAGCTGTGATGTGCACCTGCAGTAGTGTCTCAGCCTTGGTGAGTTGTGTTTTTTTTTTTTTTTTTTGTGGGCGTGTGGGAAATGGCATTTACAAGTCTGCGTATAGTCATCTCTAGAAAGAACCTGGTTTCTTGGACAACAGCGTTGGTGAAGTGACTTGCTGTAAGGAGTATACTGGAAAGCAGCGTTTGGTCTTCGCAGTATATAGTGCTCAAATGTTGGGATGACTGTATTGCGGAAAACAGTTGTTGTAACTTTGGTTTGTGTAGTTTGAAAGTGTACTTGGAAACGGGTTGTTATGGTTGTGGTTCGGTAATCAACAGTGGTTATTGAGGCCTTACATGGTGTATGGTTCTTGGTTCTGTGAGTGTGTGTATGGGGGGGGGGCCCTGGGGGGAGGGTGGGTGGGCGTGCGTGCGAGTGCATGAGGTGTGTGGTGTGTCGGGTGGGTGGGTGTGGGGTTTGGTAGGGGGTGGTGTGGAGTGAGTGTGTGTGTGTGTGTGTGGTTGTGGCTTGTTGTTGTGTGTGTGTGTGTGTACTGTGTGTGTGGTGTGCTGTGGGCGAGCGGGAGGGCGTGCGGCGTGCATGCATGAGTGTGTGTGTGTGGTGTCTTGGGGTGGTGTGCGATGTGTGTGTGTGTGTGTGTGTGTGTGTTGGTGGTGTGGTGTGTGTGGAGCACGCGGGGCGTGAGCCTGAGTGGAGGGCACGTAGAGAGGGAGTGACAGACACAGAGACCCGTGGCCAAGAAGAGTCATATAGGACCAGTTGTACATTAGAGACAGAGAGACAAGCGCGATCAGACTTAGTTTTGCAATTTCAGTAAGAGGACTCCCTTACTACCCCATCCCCGTTCCCTGCTCCCTCCCCCCCCCCTCCCCCGAACAAATCCCTCCTCCGAGCCACTCAACAACTTCCCCGGCCCAACCGTCTTGAGTAGAATAGATGATCTTTTATATAATGGGATTAGTTCCCGTGTCCTTTGTCCGAAAAGGCCACCAATCGCCGGGTTGTTTGCTATTTATCTTGTCGTCTTTTTGGTTTTTTGTTCGAAGTTTCTCGTCGTCAAACCAACACTCCAAAAGCTCACACTCGCCTTGGCCCCCGTCCCCCACCCCTTGCAACCGCCTCCCCCCTTTCCAAAAACGATTCTGACCTCCGTCCTTCCAACTTTCTCCTTGTTACATCCTCATACTTATCCACACCCCTTCCCACCCTCTCCCGACCAGCGTCAGTTTCCCCCCTCTCCCCCCATTCGTTCTTTCCAGTCACTGTAGGCCCCACCACACCACCCCGATCCCAAAACTCTGTCACAACCTCCCCCCCCCCCACCTCATCCGACTGTCCATCTTTTATCCCTCCGTCGCGACAAGAAGAAAAAAAAAAAAGGAAAATCACGAGCTCGTTATTTGTTTGCCTTTCGCTT
>JADBJO010018071.1:30000-36149 GCA_016801955.1 Conus betulinus | reverse complement strand
GCTGTAAATAGGCAAAATTCTGCGATATTATAAATCTGCCGGACATCTGTACAAATCTGTCAACTGACACGCTGTAAGTCTGCCATCTACTCTTGCTTTGCCGTTTAGTCATAAGAGTTGAACCGCCCGCTCGATTGAACTGTTTTGATTGGTCATAAGAGTGGAACCGCCCGCTCGATTGAACTCTGTTTTGATTGGTTGACTCAGGCATCGTCAACCGTGAGGATCGCGCAACGACACCTGAATAAATCCGTTCGAAGTCGTATCACTGAAAAATAAAGTGTCTATGGCATTAAACTGAAGCAACTCGGATACCTTTGATTTCGCCTACGGAGTGACACATTAAAAAACATCACTGCGTCAGATGTTATACACAAAAGCCGTCATTCCCGTGTGGGAGATCCTTTAAGGTAAATCACCGTGGTGTTGCTGTTCATTAGTAACGGGGAACGGGCGATGGGGAACGCTTTAGCAGCGCTTATCTTTTTTTTCTCAATAAACATGCAGAAATCTGCCGTATCTTTGTGTGTCTACAATCCACCAAACTCAAACACGGATAACACAGTCTTCAGCATACACATCGGATGAGAATGTCCAAGTATGCATGCAAAGGGATTCGACATGTCTTCACACTGAGACAATGATCTGTGGTATCGGGAGAAGACGGGTTTGGGGGGGGGATGAGGCGAGGGGGGGGTGTGAAAGGACTTACTTCACAGGATTCAACGTAGGAGAGGGGGAGGCTCATCAGCTTCACGAGAGGACTTTTCCACGCCCAGCTTCTGCATGATCTTGTCCAGGTAGGAGTTCAAAGGCAGGTTCTTCAGCTCTTCGTCTCTCTGCTGGAGCAGCTCTTGGAAGAAGTCCGCAGCGCACAGGTTGGTATCCTCGGGCTGGGTGAGCATCAGCTCGCGGGACACTCCTTTGAGGTAGAACAGCAAGGATCGGGGCAGTTTGCGGCGCCAGAATGCCCGTTCCAGCATGGTCATAGGAACCTCGTTGGGGTTCGGGTACTCTTCTTTCTCTTCTTCGTTGGAGGGGGATGTCATCGTGGCTGAGACTGGAGGACGAGTGCGGGGAAAGGGGTGTACTGGTAGATGAGGGATGGAAAACGTCACGACGGAGCCGCCGCCTGCCGCGAGGATCGACCTGAGTCGCCAGAACAAACAGAGCGAAAACGTATAGGTCTGCAACTTTTCATTTTCATCCACAAATTACTGTCGGTTGCGTTCACTGTTATGTGCTCATGTCGGAAAACTGTTTAGAACCATTCTGGAGGTGTGGGGTTCTTCTCTCTCTCTCTCTCTCTCTCTCTCTCTCTCTCTCTCTCTCTCTCTCTCTTTTTTTTTTTTTTTTTTTTTTATTGTCGCCGATTACGAGATATCTCACTGAAGACCTGCACGTACAACCATGTATACACTCAAATCTGCACAAACGCACGCACGCGCGGGCGCGTACACACACACGCACGCACGCACGCACACACACTGTGTTATGACTCACAAGCTAAAGAATGGGATTTGGCGGGTCTAAACCCATCATTTTTTGGGGCTGGGATTTTTTCGGCCCCGTGCAATTTCTGCCCTCTGTTTCGTAAGTCTTGAAAACAAGATTTAAAGACCAGGGCCATTGTCACATTACACCCGCTTCATGAGTGCGTGTCTGAAAGCGTTGCTCAGATTTCGTGACAAGCAGTGGAAGAAGCCATTCTCCTCATTAAAAAAAAAAAAACAACAAAAAAAACAGGAATGGTAGAGCATGCAGTGTTTTGACTGTAGTCTTAGTCCCCTCACCACCACCCACCCCTCACCCTCCCTCCAACACACACTCTTCCCCACACCCACCTCATCCCCCTTCCTTCCCCCCTTCGTTTTCCAGGCAAATTCGCTACCATCTTTACCCTTACTGATCAAATGTAGTTTTGAAAAACAGTGCCTCTAATCATGCGGCCCTTTAAAACTTACTGACATACGCTTAGCTTACATCCTCACGTGCGCGTGCGATGCAAACGTGTATTAAATTTTCGACAGACGAAAAAAAAAGGCCACTTTTTTGGAGAAAATATGACAGAGAATCAACATTTATATCGAGAAGCGTTCAGAAGCGTTCGCTTTACCCTCAACAACTGGGAGGCATTACAGGGAATATCACGGAGGGAAGGTGGTGATGACGACAGTGTTTAGAAATGCGATTATGTAGTCTGGTTTCCAGACAAATTTATTCTCATCAGCAATGAGCTTAGTCACAAGAAGCTTGACGAACATTCTGGTGTCATATCTGTTGGGTCTCTCCGCGCTGCACGATCTCATGATTGTCTAACACTTAAAGACCCCACCCGTACCTGCGTGCGGAGAGAGCAGGAACACTATTATGCCAAAATGATACGAATCTTGGTGGGTTTTCAATTCACACTCCCACAAGATAGCTTCCTTTTGAAACAGTGTCGATTCCTGTGAAACGTAAATTTTATGAGGTCGGATTCGTTTAAACAATAAACGTGCGAACTGTGTTTATATCGTACTTGACGATGTTTTCCAGTTAAATCACTTTGGTTCTTGATGGAAGGAGAACACACCGAAGAGAAATCATACTTGAATTTGAGTGGCATGTAGTGTTTGTTTTTTTTTAGAGTCACTCTGGAGTGTTACTACAGGACCAGTATCTTTGTAAGGGCACATAATTTGTGCGCGTGCGTGCGCGCAAGTACGCACGTACACAGGCTCGTGCGCATGCAAACGCGTGTCGGATCTTCAGCAGGCGAAAAGGGCCATCTTTTAGGGGAAGCATGACAGAGAATCAATATCTTGTATTGGGGGGGGGGGGGAGTTCATATGATGAAATCAAGACCGCTACTTCGGCGTAAGACTGCTAGGCCGTACTGGAGCAAATCGATCAAATTCTGTCTGCTTTCCTACGATGTTTTGTTAGGGTTTGTGCTTCGGGTGCGTGTCCGAAATGTATTTTCAGTGTACCCTGTTTGCGCTTTCTGCCTCATTTGTAGGCCCGCACTAATGATACTTAAGGTACCTGCTGGGGAAAAAAACATTTTAACATAAATAATAAAGTTTTTGAAGAACTCACTAGAATCGTGTTGATCCTCTTACCCACTGGGTATTTCTCTAAATAAACAAAAGAAAAGAAAAGAAAAGGAAAGAATGAAAAAAGAGGGGGGAATAGGCCACGCATGAGAGCAATGTTATCAAACATTGACATTGTCGTGCTCGTGGTCGTTACACACCTAATCCGAACACGCGCTTGACAACCTGTTGCCAGCCACATTGTTTTGTACATATTGTTTAGAATGAAACGTGTTCGTGGTGAACGAATGGCTTTCTTCCCGTGTCTGTTACCTACTCCCTCCAAAGTTGAGGGTGTTCCGCGCCTAAAGCCCAAAAGAAACACAGCTAGTAGGAACAGGTAGATTTAGGTTCCCTGCCTCCTCCCCATCTTCATTCCAACAAGGTATGTCTGTGTGTGTTGTTGTTGTTGTTGTTGTTGTTGTTGTTTTTTTGTTGTTGTTGTCGTCGTCGTCGTTTTAACTGAGGGGGTGGGGATGGGGGTACTGTGTTAGGCTACATCAAATTAGGCAGTTCTTCGGGGAGAAAAAAGTGAAAGGTAGAAGACTGATGGCACGAAATCCCACGTACTGAAGTTGAGTGGGCTAAGTGTTTAAAACAAGGAACAGTCTAAAACTAGTCAAAAGACTGTAGGCTACAAGTTAGAAGTAACTTTTTCGCTGAGAGAGTCGTAAACTCCTGGAATAGCCTCCCAGCTCACATAGGTACAGCTCCAACAATGAACACCTTCAAGTCCAGACTGGATGCCCACTGGAACAGCCTTCCTTCAAAGCTCAATCCAGTATGCTACAAATAGGTGATGGTAGTGCCAGTACTGTTAGAAACCCCACGCATGCATGTTCTTAGGTGTAGACTACATCTACAAGTCTTGAAGGTGAACAGGCCTCCAACGAGGCCTCGAACACCTCAAGTTCAAGTTCAAAATCTGTCTTAGATCTTTTTCTTTTCTGTCAAGGATTCTGTTGTTATTGTTGTTGTTGCTGCTGCTGCTGCTGTTGTCGTTTTACAACCCATTAAACTTCCAAACCTGCAGAGAAATCAGTATGTTGAGTGCGGTCGTCATTCTGTTCTTGTTTTACTAGCCTAAAATACATTCCTGGCAAACTAGAAGTGTTCTTTCCTGGTTCTTAATGCTGATTTTAATTTGTCAACTTACCATCAAAATCCCGACGTTTTCCCTTGCAGATTCTACGACGATACTGACCTACACAAACATGTCTAAATAGAAATAACTCACACAATTTGTACTTGACAAATGTCAACACTACAGAACACACAAAAAAAAAAAAAGACAGTAACTTAAGTCTGACATCAAAGTCTCAATAACGTCACAGAAAGTAATATTCTACGTCACGTAACTCTGAGTGACATTTAGAAGTTCTCGAAAATCATTATGTTTGTGTGATATTTCATTTTTTTTAAAATTAGAAAAAGAAAATCAAGTACACACACACACACACACACACACACACACACACACACACACACACACACACACATTTATAGATAGATAGATAGATATGTGCGCGCGCGCGCGCGCGCGCGTGTGTGTGTGTGTGTGTGTGTGTCTGTGTGTCTGTGTGTGTGAAGAGAGAGAGAGAGAGAGACAGACAGAGAGAGAGAGAGAGAAGAAGTTGAACAATTTTTCCCACAGGGATGAGTCTATTGATCCAAACTTTCGCCACAAGGGCTTCTCCAGGAATGAAACACTTCATTAAAAAGTCCAATGTTTTCAACATGGTTTATCTTCAGCAGTTATTGCTAACCAACAATAACTTTAAAAAAGTGCTCAACCGGGTTGGGAGCGGCATCTGTTAAAACTTTGATTAAAATGTAAAAGCTAAAACCTACAGCGCTGTTTCTTGCTGGTGCAGTCGTCAGGGTATGGGGGGTCGGTGGTGTTGTCGGTGTTTTTTTTTTTTATACGTGTTCGCTGTCTGCCATCACGTGCGGTCAGTGTTTTTCATGTGTTTTTGATTTCTGCTCCCTGATAGGAACTTCCATTTGTGTCTGCAATTGTTAACCATTTCTATCCTAGTGTTTAGGGTTGCTAATTTTGGTTTGCATAGGATCATATATTTTTCTGTTAGGCATAAATTACATCTTTTTGAAATGTTATTGTATGATGCACTTTTTAAGATTTTCCCAGGATATGTTGTAATCTATTTTTTATCTTTTGAGTTTCCAAATATATTTACTCAATTCTGTTTGATTTTTGTATCTTTCTTTGTTAAATGACTGTTTATGATTTGCATATATCTAGACTGTACAGAGATGATGGCTCGCTGCACTGAGTGATAGCCCTAGAAACATTGAAAATAAGAAAAAAGAATTGTGCAAAATCTTCCACGACCAAAATTTAAAAATCACCACAGAAGCTAACAAAAAGATAGTGAATTATTTAGACATCACGTTAGACCTCAACCAACATACATTTAAAACCATACAAAAAACCAAATGACACACCTGTCTATGTAAATATATCAAAAGTAATCACCCACCTTCCATACTCAAAACGATACCTAGAGGCATAAACAAGAGATTATCTAATCTGTCATGTAATGAAACAGTATTTAACAACACTGCAGCTGAATACCAAGAAGCGTTACACCAAAGTGGCTACAACTACAAATTACACTATGACCCAGGAAATGATATGAGCAGACACAAGAAGAACAGGAAAAGGAAAAAAATCATATGGTACAACCCCCCATACGATGGAAGAGTTAAAACAAACGTTGGGAAAGAATTCTTTAAAATTCTGACATCTTCTTTCCCAAAAGAGCACAAACTGTTTAAGATATTTAACAGGCACAACATCAAATTATCATACTCATGTATGCCGAATCTCAAAAACATCATTGATTCAACCACAAAACGAAAAGCAGTGCAGAGACAAACGAGGGTGAAGAAAGGAAATCTTGCAACTGTACCAAGAAACAACAGTGCCCTCTAAACAATAAATGCCTCCACAGCAATATTGTATACCAAGCCACTGTAAAATCAGAGAACACTGAAGAAACATATATAGGTATCACTGAAAACCAGTTTAAAACTAGATATGCAAATCAT
>JADBJO010018071.1:0-27500 GCA_016801955.1 Conus betulinus | reverse complement strand
CCTCCACCCTCTCTCTTTCTAGTTATGGAAGGAGCAACTTTCCGGTACTAATCATCAAAGAAATTTTCGTTTTTTCGGGGACTGTTAAAACTACTCAAGAGTGGTTCAGGGACAATTTTACTTAGGCTTGTACCCTTCCAAGTACTTGTAACTCCGAGAGACAGAATTAGAGAGAAGTTCAAATGTTCAATACCGAGTGAAACGACAAAGAACTAACACAAGTGTACTTTCACACATCAACTTTACTTGTTTACACAAATGGTGAAAATGTTCAAATCAATTTCACAAGTTCAGTTCAGGCTAATTTTTGTTTCCCACTTCTTTTTTTTTTTCATCACTAAGAACGGGAAAGTTCTGGATTTGAGTTGGAGTCCACTTGGAATAATACTTATCTGATGTCGGAGAGGATAGCTGATCTCTCTAGTTGCTGGTGACTGATCCACTTCTCTGTAGACCAGCTGACCAGGTGCTGGGCTGCGGTGATTGTCCACCACCAGGCATACCCAGGGTCCCAGGAGATGGTTGCAAAACAGAACCTGGTTTGTAGTTAAGTAGCCGAGAGTCCAGCTGGTCGAGTTCTCACACCTGCCCTCTGTCTTTCAGTAAATGTGTGAGATCTCAGCCGACAAAGGATTAGACTAGCATAAATATATCTGCCATTATCCGCTTTTATTCCGATTTTGAGTGTAGTTTAACATAGCGTAGGACACAGCTTTACAATGCTGAACGATGCAAGTCGATTAACTCTTCAATGTTTTTCTTAGAAATTAAGTTGCAGTAACTTGGAATACAGTTTCAGTTTCAGTTTCATCAAGGAGGCGTCACTACGTACGTGCGGACTAGGACTAGTCCATTATACGCTACACCACATCCGCTAAGTTTTTAAAACCACACACTACGCATGATTTTAAGCTGATGGATAGTTTGACATAACAACTAAGATGAGAAAATTGAAGAAGAGGGTCTCGTGGCTGCGACTTAGCAGATGTCTGATCTACGCATTAGCCCAATGCGCTGGTCAGACCTTGAGTGCCTACCTAACATCTGTTTTGTTGTCGTTGTTGTTGTTGTTTTTTATGTGTGTGTAGTGAGTGTACACAGGTGTGTGTATGGATGTGTGGGCATGGGCCCATGTGTGTGCGTGTGTGCATGTGCGTGTGTGTGCGTTTGTGTTTGTACGTGTGCGCGCGTGTGTGCGTGTGTGCGTGCGTGCGTGTGTGTGTGTGTGTGTGTGTGTGTGTGTGTGTGTGTGTGTGTGTGTGTGTGTGTGTGTGCCTGCATGTGTGTACGCGTGTATGTGCGTGTGCAGATGTGCATGTGTGTGTGTGTGTGTGTGTGTGTGTGTGTGTGTGTGTGTGTGTGTGTAATTTGTGGGTTTGCTTTTTCTGGAGGATGCTGTCCTTGTGCTCTTTGCAGCGTTCTTCCAGAGTACATTATGTCTCGCCCACGTAGATGAGACCTCACAGGCCGCAGTGGACTACATTTATCAAATCACTGGTCTGGCAGGGTGAAACTGCTCTTCATGGTGAAATGGCGTCCTGAGGGACCTTTGAAGGTGAGCGTGGTAGTGTTGGGGAAGGGACAGCATTTGCACTTTTGTCTGTCACAGCAGCTGTTGCCCAGTGAGTAGTGGTCCCGAGGGGGGGGGGGGGGGAGCTGTGGGTCGGAATGACGACCTAACCAGATGATCGCCCAGGTTTCAGTCTCGTTTGAAGGCCATCAGAGGAAGTTCTTTGAATGTCTTGCCAGCTTTAAGATCAGTCTGTGGGATAGGAAAGTTCTTGAAAATAATTTTCTTGACTTCCAGGTTGTGAAGATGGTACGTCAGAGTCACAAGGGTGCGGCCATTGTGATCTGACTTGGTCTTTGGTGTTAAGGCTCCTCTCTGGAGATGCGTTTGGCCCGGTCCAGTGCCTGGTGGATCAACTCTTCCGGATATCCTCGTGGATATCACACACACACATACACGCACACACACGCACGCACGCAGGCACGCACATGCACGCACGCACGCACGCACGCACGCACGCACGCACGCACGCACACACACACACACACACACACACACACACACACACACACACACAACCTTATATGCACACGTGTGTACACTTACAAAAAAAAACAACAACAACATATAATGATAATAATGGCACAGACAATATTAGGTAGATACCCAAGGTCTGACCAGCACGTAGTTCAGACATCTGCTAAGTCGCGGCCATAAGACCCTCTTGTTGTTTCATCTTAGTCACTAATTCATTAATTTTGTTCATCAGCTTTAAATCGTCCGCAATGTGGTCTCGAAATTAGCAGACGCGGTGTAGCACAAATTATGTGAACTAGTCTGCACCCAGTGTTTTCAAAGACTGACCCAAAACATAGTGGTCTGCTATCGACAGAATATGCACTTTGTTCTATTTTTTCCTTTTGCCATAGTACTTGTGACCAACAATTTTCAAAGTTGGCGACATATTTTTTGCCCTTGCCTTTATTTGCAGCTGCGGACTAGGACCTGCCACTTGCTAAGAGAAGATAACTTCGAGGATATCTAAAGACAACTTTTTCTGTCCAGAAGACAAGAAAGACCTCGGCTTGAGGACTGGTGCGAAAACGGTTTAAAGGCTTGGGTTAGCGAAACTGTCCTTATTTCATTTGCTTAACTTTAAACACATCATGTCGGCTGTTGAAGAAGAGCTCGAGGAAGGAGAAATCACAGACTCTGATTCCACAGGGGAAGAACACGTACGTTTTGCATTTGCCTGGTCTTTGTGTGTGGAAAATTGTCACTGAAATTGTGAAAAGAGACGGCCAAGCACGGAAGAAGCGAGTGCCGAATTAGTGCAGTAATATGTATTATTAACTGATAGTATACTAGTGGGCCTACGGTAGACCTAGTAGTGTTATGAATGATAGTGAAGCTATTGTCTGTCTCTCTCACCCAGTTGTCCTCTTTGAAACTGTCTCGGTCAAGTGTAAAGTCAGGTTCGAATAGCGCGAATTTCGTTGGAAATCAAATTGAGCAAATAACAACGATGGCAACGTTACGTTGAACGTGCGTCTGTTTGTTATTGATATGTTAAAAAAAAAAAAATCACTAGATCTGAAAACAGATATCACCATCATAAAAGAACGCACACACACACACACACACACACACACACACACACACACACACACACACACACACACACACACCTTTCTTGTCCACAAACTACGTTGCTACGGCATCGGAGGCGCACCAGTGCATTGACTGAGAACTTCCTCAAGGACATACAGCAGGCTGTTGTAGCTGAGGGAGCCAGATCTGACTTTGTATCTGCGAAATCAGGAGTCCCACAGGGATTAGTCCTTGGGCCATGCCACTTCTTGCTTTACGTCAACAACCTCCCTGATGGCATCAAGTCAAAAGTCCAGTTGTTCGCAGATGACACCATGTGCAGCAGGACCATTAAAAGGAAAGTAGATCAGAAGACACTGCAAGAAGATCTAAACTCTCATTATCTGAGAGAAGAAATGGTCCATGGAATTCCATCCTCAGAAGTGCTCCACGCTGAGTGCCACCCATAAGCGGAACAAGATCACGCCAGTGTATGAGCTTCATGGGCACACTCTTGAGAATGCCAGTAGTATAGAATACCTGGGAGTCACCAACCAGGGATGACGTGAAGTGCGAATGCCATATCAATTCCATCACCAGCAAAGCCAAGACCTTGGGCTTTCTCCGGTGCAGTCTCAAGATCAGCAACCAGAAGACAAAGGAAACCACATATAAAACCCATGTTCATCTGATTATTGAGTATGCAGCCACTGTATGGGATCCGTACACTGCAACTGAGACCCAGGCCATCGAAAAAAATCAACGCAGAGCAGCAAGATAGGTCTCAAACTCCCACCACCAAACTTTATGCGTTGACTCCATCCTAGAATCCCTCGACTGGCCCACACTGCAATAGCAACAACAGAGAGCTTGCCTGGAGATGTTCTACAAATACCATCATAGACACATCTCCATCAACTCCATCTGCCTACCAAAGCCAACAAACGTCCGGTTGAGCTCCAGGAGGAACAACTCCTACAGCTACAACATTCCATCCCATAGAACCAAAAATGGACAGATGTCGTTCTTCCCAAGGACTATCCCGGAATGGAATAGACTGCCTCAGAGGGTCGTGACGGCCAAGTTGTTGGACTCTTTCAAGTCCAGGCTGGCCTGTCATCTGTAAACACCAACCTTCAAGTCCACCCTACACAGTACACCCCCCCAAGCCCCCTCTCTCTCCACCCCTCCCACCCCCCCATGCCAGTCACTGCCTCCTGTTCAAATACCCTCCCTCCCCCTCCCCCAAATCTACTGACTCACTCACTACTGCACTACAAACGCAACCTCCTTTAATCAGTAAGTGCGACATAATCATTGACATAACAATGTTGGCTGCCTAATAGAAGAAAAACACATGCGCGCGCGCGCACACACACACACACACACACACACACACACACACACACACAGAGCACACACATACATCTATATGCACACATTCACACACACACACACACACACACACAAAAACTGCCCCATTGATTGTTTTTCAGCAAGAAACAGAGATTATTACTTATTGCTTGTATTTTTGCCAATTCTTTTCAGACCAAGACTGCAGCAGAAGCAATTAATAAAATATGGCCACAGCATACTGTACAGACCTTAAAACTGATATATGTTTTTGCTTAAGATATAGTTTTTTTAATTGGAACATGAAGTATCCAGAAAAACTGGTTTCTATTTTCTTTTATGTCCTGTGTTCTCATTCCTGTAATAAAGGTTGTAAACGGTCAATGGTAAGTGTATCATCTTAATTTTTAATTATCTTGGAATTATGTGATTTTAAATGGATAGAAAATGATTTTTAAAAATCAAACAACTAAATATTAATGATATTCAATTTGAAATGAGAAAAATATCCACATAAGCTTTTCTTTAAATGGAGTGTGTGTGCGCGCACACATGCACAAACAATTAACTTTCTCCTGCTGTGGATGAATTATTTCATTTCATTTTAGTTTAGAAAGAGAGGGGGTTAGTTACCGCCAAGACATAGACATAGAGTACAAAGTACAGGACAAAACACAGTGCATTTCAACCTCTTCCTTGGGTCTTCTTCAAGCAAAAACAAATAACATTTAGGACAGTGAAAACGAAGAACAAGAAACCACTTATCTTCTCATATTCGGTGCAAGATCAAAATCAAATTGATGTTTATGTCCTTGGCGGTAACTAACCCCTCTCATTCTAAATTTTGCTTCATTTTCTTCCCTCAGTCACTTCGTTTTCAAACCAACCTTTATTTTATTTGTCAGCCTCAATAAGAGAAGAATGAACAAGATAAAAAATTAGTTTTGCAGTCCGTAAGGAATATCAGTGTTATCATAAGGCAACCCACCAGAGGAGACACTGCGCAGCTGCTGAGTCACTTTGGTAGTGTTTCATGGTGCCTGTTCTAATATCAACCAGTAGACAAGGGTTACTTTAAAAATATCCATGCATCTTGGTGCCTGGCAACAAATATCACTGGGAATACTTGAAAATTGTCCTGTGCTGCTCAGACCAAACTTTGAACATTCATTCCTCTTTATCTGCAAAGATTAAAGCTTTTGATTAGATATCACTAAAATTGCTTTTTTTTTCATATCTGACTATACACTGTGACAAGTGCAGTTAACCAAACCATAATGACACTGCATCTGTATCATTTCTTTTACAACAAAATATTTATCTCGTGATCACCGCTCATCTTCAAAATACAGACTTGTTACTCATGCACTGGCAACTACTACAGGTCCTATGACATTTCACGGAAAGAACAGTTCAACAAATTGGTATCTCTACCGATTCGTGAGACTGATATTTAAGTAAAGGAGGTCTTTGTTAACTGACTAACTACATGTAACTGACTGAGACTGCGAATTTAAGAGATGTATGAGATGTTATACAAATTATATGGTGTGTACTTAGTATGTGACCGAGTTAGCTTGGTTTTCTGTTTGTTCATGTTATTCATTTTTGTACATTTTACTTCTTATTCAGAAACCCGCTGAGACAGAAAGACCACCCCACTCAGCATACTCCATATTTGACAACAAGCCCAGAGCCACACCAGCTATGAAGAACATCCCTCAGAGTGATTCAGACAACAGTGATGAAGACGACAGTTATTCTGACGACGACGACGGTGCGAAAAAGAGAAAGTGCCATGCTAACAGGATGGGCTTCAACCAAACGAAAACATTTGTCAATCCCAACTTTGTGAACAATGGCAGCAAGATGCCCCCAGTGCCAGACCACAGCAAGAAAAAGAACTATCTGGAGCTCCATACTTCAAGAGCAGATTCTTACTTCTGAAGTGGGAAACTTCAGCATGGAGAGAAAGGTCTCCTGTGATCGAGATGTAGAATCTTACGACTACAGCCGTGCAAAAGATGATGACCGACCATTTCCAGTAGAAGATGACATGAAGAATACTGAAGAAGAATTGTTTGGAGAGGTGATTGACTTTGAGAAAACAGCTTTCAAACAGAGAAGATATCTGAAGCGGAAGCATGTAGCGGATCGATTAGGAAAACGGCCAAGTGTGAAAGAGAGACTGCAACTGCCAAAAGTAACGGAAAACAGTTCTATGGAGGATGTTACCTTCTATATCAGCAACGAGTTGCAAGAAACTAAAGTCCATCTGATAAGTAAGTTGTGGTTATTTGTTTTCGTTAATCTGGTTTACTGATTCCAACTGTCAGAAAGATAATGTTACTCTGTTGCAATCATAAGAAATTTAATGGGAAAGAAAAGACGGTAAGGGGAGGGGGCGGAGGCAGTGGACAGTGAAAGTCATTAGATAGTATGAAAATAATTGATATGGATCTGTATCTGTTGTGTCACAGGGAGGAAAGCGCTTTTTATTCAAAAAGGAAAAAGGCATTTATAGGTGTGCCAGTAGTATTCTGGTACAGAACTCATCTGAAGAAAAGTCTTTGGCTACGGATGTTTGTCCTTTTCAGAACTTAATGTGAGTGGTCATGTGGATTACATGTACAAGTACATGCACATGTGTATGAATGATTGTACTACAGTTGAACCTGACTAAAACTATGAAAATGCCATGAAAAATATGTGTCTGCAGAGGGGTCTATGAAGCAGAATATACACAATGCAAATATAAACACATGTATGTAACAAGAGAAGTATTTGGGGGACGCACGCACGCGCACGCACGCGCAACACACACACACTAATCAGCTCATTCTGTATACCCTTGCATCTAAAACTTGTCACAATCACGACTGCTGTTTCTCCCTTTTCACTTCAGGTTTACACCTTTTACCCAGTCAGTTTCAAAACGCAGTGACTGAGGGCGGAAAATGAGGAAAATTTTAGAAAAAGAGGGTGGTATTTACCACCAAGGACACAGACAAATAAAGTACAGGATAAAACACTTTTGCATTTTGACCACATGGGTCTTCTTCAGGCAAAGACAAATAACATTTATACAGTGAAAATAAAGAACAAGAAACCACTTGTCAAATATGAGAAGATAAGTGGTTTCTCGTTCTTCGTTTCCACTGTCCTAAATGTTATTTGTCTTTGCCTAAGGATGACCCAAGAGGTCGAAATGCATTGTGTTTTGTCCTGTATTTTATTTGTCTGTGTCCTTGGTGGTAACTAACCCCCTCTTTCTAAGCTTGTACCCAGTCTTCAACAAGCTTAAATGAAATGTCCTGTTATTGAGATACTTGGAGATCTGCTATTGCCACGGTAACTGCAGGGTGCCAAGATTGCAGCTTTGGGTCATCCAGTATACTGTGCTCAGTTACAGACATGCTCTTAGTATGAAGGTGAACTAATTCTAGTAACAATGCATGAAAATGCACACTTTTCTTTTTAGAGCTTGCACTTGCAATGTGGCAATTCTGTGGATGCTGAGAGTGATCATGTTCAGAACACTCCTCACAAGGGTGAGTTGTCACATTTCATTGAATTGAAAGTGATCAGTAGTTTCACAAATGCGCATGCAACAAGAAAACGAAAATTAATGGGCACAGTGACTGTTCTTTGGAAGTTGGGAGGATTGTAAGTAAACACCAAACTGGTTTGTTAAAAAAAACTTTTCCCCCAACAATTCAGCCAAAGAAAGTCACCAACTGAGGGTAGGTTAGTCATTATAACTATGTCAAAAATAGTCAGATAGATCATAGAGGAATGGTCCTTTCCAAATTTTTCAGTGGTGAAAAGGGAGTCATTGTTCACAGGTTTTGCTGACGGAAATTTATTTAATCACCAAGTGCATATGGTGATATATCTATAGTATAACCTTTTCTTTTTTTTTTTTCCTTTTTTTCTTTTCCAGGACGTGTTGTGAATGTCGTTGGACGAACCAAAGCTCTTGATTTGTTGAGGGAGACTGAGAGAGTGGAGGCAGGAGGGGGATGCTGATCATGGTAAGTTAAATGTAATTACCTCCGCTTATGTCAGACAAGCTTTTTTCTTCTCCTCTGTCTCATCTTCTGTGCCCTTCATGAACAAGAGTGATTACTCTAGGACTCTCCACTTGTGCTGCTGCGTCTGGAAATCCAGTCTTCATGGTATCCATTTTGGAAAAATCTATTGTAAATGAATTGATTCTGGATGAGAAAAACAGTTTCATTTAGTACAGACCTCGTTTAGCTTGCTTAGTTAGATTCAGGCACACTTTCTTTTGATTATCCATAAAGGTTATGTCTCTGGTAGATCTGCCAAAAGTGACAAAGGCATAGCTAACTGAATTTTATCAAATCAGAGCCAAGCATGGAACAAAGCTTGTTGTCCAGTTAACATGGCCAAGTATGTTGTGGTAGCTTTGGAGGGATTTTTCACTTTTGTTCAAAGTGACTATCATGTGGGAGTGTGTCTGCAATATAGCTAGGCTAGACCATACAGACAACAGCATGGTGTCCCACTGTTCATACTGCACTTTTCGACAAACAACACTTCACTCTTTGTGTCCAGATCACTGTTGGCACCTTCTTGGAATATGAGAGCACCATGTTGTCCTGATGAAGTCGTTGCCCCCTACTTCCATCCTACTCCCTTACCTCCATGATCCGCCTGCCCCCACAGTTTTTAAAAATGTAGTTCCAGACCCAGAAAATGTTGAAAATAGGTTTTCAGGCATAGTAACTGTAAGTCCACTCACTGGTAGGCCTGTGACTCCAACGCTGCTTGCACTTGTTTCCGAATTCACCACTGTCATCTATGACCTATTCTTTGAGTGGGTGTGTGATTTCTTTAAAGTGAATTGTGTACTTCCAGTCATCCATCTTATCTTAAACTGCTTTCTGATGAGATTCGAGCTTCAAACCTGTAATCAAGATACGCGTTAACCACGATGAGAACTTGGTTTGATATGCAATCAGATACATTTTGCGTATTCTTTTTACATCAGCACTTTATCATATTGTGGTGATATATCATGGACCATTTTCAACAGTGCTTCGCAGTCTTTCATTGGACTCCATTCAAAATGAATTAACTAACTTGAGATGTGACGAATGAAGTAAAACTGAATCTCTGTATCCAATCATTATTAGCAATTATCTGTTGTCAGTGCAATGCTGATGTCAATGAATCCATTTGGAATGCTTATCTTGTAGAATCTAACATTGCCACAGCATTCTCTCTCTCCCTCTCTCTCTCTCTCTCTCTCTCTCTCTCTCTCTCTCTCTCTCTCTCTTCTGTGTTCTGTTCTGTTTAGGAAGGTGATGATTCATGTTTACATCAGTGAGAGGTCTGCATATTTTATATATATATTTTTTTTTTAGTATGTGGATTTGTTAGCATTATTATTGATTTTTATTTGCCAACATCTAACTCCGTTTGCTAACTTCCTTCTTGAAAGATGTCAGTGTTGCTCATGGTACAATGTTTTCATTTCTCACCCAGGCTGTGAACACATTGTATGTTTTATTTGAAATGGAATAGCTGATTTATGGAATATAGATAAATATTGTCATCCTGTCTATGAACATTTCTATTTTCATATACTGATCATTTATTACATGAAGAAATTTTAAAATAGGAAGGTATTTTGTTTGTTTGTTTTTGTTTTTTGTCACTGTTGTTTAGTAGACCATGCATTTTATTTGTACCTAAACTGGATTATCTCCAGAACATAAGTGAAAGATTCCCTGCTATTTTGTTTACGCTGCAGAATGGGTCAAGACGACGCACACCAGGTGGAGTGTATCTGACACTGCTGAAGAGGGATAACACTGTCAGCAAGGAGCAGCAGGATGAAATATTTGAGGAGGAAAACAAATGGAGGTTGGAGATGAAGATTCGGAAGAAAGCCAGGTGAGATGTGTTTTTTTTTTTTTTTTCTATATCAGCCTCTGTGTAAGACAGAAGGAGAGATAACGGCAGCTGTATAGATATGCAAATTTGCCAGATGCTAACGATTGACCAAGTTTTGTAGTGTAAGTGCATTCATGATATTTTGATTGTTTGTTATATATACTTTATTTTGTTTGTTGTTTGCGGAAAACAAATTATTGACTGTTTTTTGTTTCGGTTCTTGTTTGCTGATAGAAATTATTGATAGTTGTGGAACTTTGTAAAAAGAAAAGAAATTAGAAACAGTGTAAATAGACCATGACTGAAATGATAATTTACATGTTTGTATATATAAACATTCACTTGCATGCATACTCACTGATTTTTGTTAAAAAAAAAAACATATGCTTTGGCGTTGCTGTTATTTCTTTTCTCTCTCTCCATCCATTTTGACACAAGAAACTCATTCAGCATTTGTAGTGTTAGTTACTGTAACTAAGTTTTTAAGCTGACATTGCACAGTGTTTACCTATCCATTTTCAAGTTAATATTTCAAAAGTACAGAGTGTTGTCTGTTGAGGATTCTTTTTTTTTTTAAAACATTTTTTGCAACATGCTGTATGTAGGTGACTGTAAGGCTGCTGTTCCCATTGACTGTACTGTGGGTAAGAGACACCAGTTTAAAAATCAGTTCTTCCCATTATAGATTTTTATTTTATATTCTGCTATTACTTATCTTCTCAAATTCAGCGCAAGATGGACGTCTATTTTGTGCCAAATTTGAGAAGATAAGTGATAGCTCATTCTTCCTTTTCATTGTCCTGAATGTGTTTTTTCCTTGCCTGAAGAAGACCAAAGAGGTTGAAACTTGTCATCTTTTTTTGTTTTGTAATTTAGTTGTTCCTTTTGGCTGGCAGTTTAATCAATCATAATTTCTCTTTGAAAATCTGTATACTAAAAAAAAAAAAAAAAAAAAAATCACACAGAAATAACGTGGAAACAGAAACAGAAGTATTCTGACTACACGATCAAAGATCCTACTGGGAACTGATTTTGGGAGAATCATTTGCTGCTGAAAAGATTTTCTTTTCACTTGTTCCAATTGCTCAATTCCAGTAAGATTGCAGTTACAGAAAGTGTGTGAATTTAGCACTGATAAATGGTAGGAAGGGTGGTGTTCACACGTGTCACTTACCTCTGGATGTAAAAGGATTGCCCTATTACCCACCACAAAGTACTGGCCTCAGAACCGTGGGAAATACATGCAGCAGATGCAAACAGATTCGAGACAAACAAGGTAAGTCAGTCAAACTTCAAAGCTCAGGATATGTATTTGTAAATTTATTTCTGTGCATCTTCAGGTCACGCAGACGCAGGAAGGAACGCAGGGTCAGCAGACGCCACTGAATGCTCCAGCGAAAGAAGACGAGGTAAAGCTCAAAGACACATTCCATGGAGGGGGTGGAGGACGGCAACTCTCGCTCCAGTGTGGAAGGACAGACAGGCAGTCCCAGAAATCCATCTGACCATTGGTCAGACACCCCAGAGGGCTTGGACCCCAAGGACAAGGATTTGGCTTTGTCAGACTCTGAGGAGGAAGAAGAAAGAAGTGAAGTGGAAGATTATCAGATTGATCTGGCCCACGAGCTCAAGCGCCAAGCAGCAGACGCAGGCACCGCGAAAGAGACCTCGGCAGATGCCGCTGCAGACGCCATCACTTTGGATGATGTGCTTGACTTGGAAGAAGATGACGACTTTATTGATTGATTGTGAGGAATGGATATAAAGATTGTGTTGATTGAGGTGTTTGATGTTTTGAACTTTGCTTCTGTTTGTTTTTTTTTTGTTTGTTTGTTTGTTTTCTTTTTTAGAGGTTCAGATCTTTTTTCTGTTTGAAGATTTTTTTTTTTTTCTGAGCATGGGAGTTATAAAAGTCTCTTCTCATAAAGAAAAAAGAAAAAAGCTTAGTCGGGTTCTCAGATGCAGGAAACATGCATGTAGTGTTCATTGATTCAGTATCAAAATACCATCTTCAGAGGAATAGTGATTGGAACCAAGAGAGTGCAAGTCCAGAAGCATAACTGAGAATAAAGTGGTAAGTAGGCTGTACTAGGTGAATCATATCTGTTCAGTTTGCTGTATGAGTGTGGGAGGCACTAGGAGTGCTT
This sequence comes from Conus betulinus, assembly GCA_016801955.1. NCBI lineage: Eukaryota > Metazoa > Mollusca > Gastropoda > Neogastropoda > Conidae > Conus > Conus betulinus. The sequence goes on along the minus strand of JADBJO010018071.1, from coordinate 14,975 downwards.
TCTTCGATTCATACTGTGGTTTAAGTTGGTAGTCTGCATTGTTGTTTATGTATTTTGTGTTTGGTAATAGCACTGTTTGTATGGGGTTTATTAGGTATGGCACATTTCATCAAACACATACATCTTTAAAGGCCAGCCGACCACAAGTGTTCACATGGAGCATAAGTACAGAGAGTATGTTTGTGTCCATGCATATACAGTTACATGTTTCAATTGTAGTATACAAACACACCTTTATTCACTTGTGCACATTCTCACACACACACACACACACACCATTCACACTGACTACCTGACTGCGCTTCCTCACACCATATAAATGCAAATGTATGTATGTCAGTACATATAATCAGACACATGTGCATGACTTCCACATACTTGCACGCTTGTACACTCTTGTACACAGGAGGAGTTTGTTAGATTGGTGTGTGTCTGTATTTTTTAAAAAGTGTATAAATGCTTTTGTTACATTGATTCAGTGTGTATGTGTATGCAAAATGTGCATTTTCACTATGTGTGAGTCAGTTTGAGACTTATCGATACTGAAAGACAAAAAAATGATAGGATACGTTTTTCTTCTTGAGTTCGACATAGCTATACTGAGTGTGTCTCAGGTGATTTTTTTTTCATTGTCTATCAACTAAAAGAAAGTCCCAGGTTGGAGATGTGTTCAATCCTTTTTCTTTTTCTAAATTTGGTTAATTTCTTCATTGAGATTGATTAACTGGCGTTTTAGCATGGCTGGAAAACACTTCCTGTTTTTGACTGTTTTTAAACAGCCTTGTTTTAACAGTTTTATTTGACACAGGCACACTTTGGGGGTGTTTTGTTGTTGCTGTTTTTTTTTTTTTTTTTCTCTCTCTGGTTGTGAATGTAAAAGTTGGGTGGAATTCTTTTTTGTAAATGCATGTTGATCATCTGTACATGCACTTGATTTGGATAACAAAATTAATGGAGGTTGTAATAACCAAGCTTTTATTTAAATGATTCTGGAATGTTTGAAGCAAGTGATGCAAACCGGTGTCTATGCTGTTTAGACACAACAGTGGAATCTTAAATCTGATAATGGATGTGGCTGTTGGTAAGAAAATATCAGTTTTTGTGTGTAATGAGTTTGAAAGAAAAAAAAAAAAGGCGGGGGGGGGGGGGGGGGTTAGGGTGGGAGTTGGATCATAATGTGTCAGCCTTTAAAAATTCTTTTTCTTTTTTTTTTTTTTAATTATATGAAAATGATATAGTATCATGTTTGCATGTTATATTTCCTGAGCATGTTTCAAATGAATGCTTTACTGACTTCCATATATTAAGGTATTGTTCAGTTTAGTCTTCTCCATATGAACATTTTTCAGCAGGATTAAGCAAGAAGTTAAAAGACGTTTTTATCCCAACTTCAACAAAACATGGGAAGTAGCCCTGGTCTGAACCCATCGCAGTGTGTTTGTGGACTAGTGGTGCAAATGTCAATCAAACACTGGATCCACAATCAGTCAGCAAGATTAGCACAAACTTTATGATGCGAAAACTGATAAATCTATCCAGATTATTACAGATTTTGTACAGACTGTGAACACTGTGAAGCTACTATGAACTGATTATGATCTGCAAAGTGAGATATTTACGTGGAATATTGAAACTTTCAAGTGATGTAAATGCTGATATCATGTATTGTGCATGTCCAGTTGAAAGAAAAGGTTCACAGGAAGTAACTCTTTCAATCTATATATCAACTGCTACATGGCCTGGCTGAATTTTTTTTTTCATTCATAATCCAAGATTTCTTCCACCTCTGTAGAAATGTTTAAATTATTTGGGGAAGTATTTATAAGAGGTCAGCAACCATACCTAATGCATGCGGAGTTGGATTAGATGATTATTTAAAAGATACATTGAAGTTCCAGGGTACACAACTTAGCAGGAACAGTAGGCGAGTGCTGAATCTGGAAGTTTGTCTGGGGTGTTTCAAATCATGGAATGGGATGTATGTTTAGCTGTGGCTGACTTTAAGCGTGTGTTCAAGCCCTGATCCCATGGTGACCTCAGTTCAGATCTCCTTTTCTGCCCATGCCGCAGGTGAGTTTTGACCACGGGGGCTTTCAGGTCATGGACATGGTGGCACCCTGCAGAGGAGAATGCTCATTAATGTTAGCTCCATGACTGACTAAGCATCGTCAGGGGGGGGGGGGGGGGGGGGGGGGGGGGGGGGGGGGGGGGGGTAGTTAATTGTCTGTGTGGAATGAGAAATTGTACAGTGGAACACCACTGAAGTGTCTCGGCAGGAGTTCATTGCCTCCACAGCTGGAATAAGTCATTGATGAATGGATCAGTCTCTGTGCATTGCCAAAAAATGGGATATGTCAGGAGACCATAGTTCCGCTGTGTGTGGAGAAGCAGGAATGGCAGATTAGGAGCAGTACCGGTGGAATGGCACTGGAGATAAGAAAGCAAGAGGAAAGAGGATGCTTGGTCCAGCCGCATTAAGTTTCATATCAAGGCTTTTATTATCAGTGCTTTGACGTGAAAGTTTGTTTGCTTGAATCAAAGGTCTGCATTGTTCTGGGTATGACGCAGGTGTGTATATGAAGTAAAATCAGTTTAACAGATTTTCAGCGAGATTTTCAGTGTGCAAGTAGTAGAGTCACTCTTTATTTATGAGCATTTTTTTTTCTGTTGTGATGTCTGTGAAATGGTTTCAGCAGACACAAAAGATTATTTTAGGCTTTGAGAATGATTGTGATAAAAATAAGTTAATAGATAAAGAAGTAGTGCATATTTGCCGGTAAGGTCACCAATCTACCACAACATTGTGTTAGAATGATTATTTATGCATGCTTTCATCATTGAGGTAAATTTGATGCATTATATTTCACTGGTGGAATTCCAGAGATTCAGTACAGAAATTTTTACGAGGCAATTTTTTCTTCTTTAATAAAAACAAAACAGGTGTGCAGAAAAGGAGACATAAGTTTTCTAGGTCTTACCTGCCCCTTACAGTTAAAGGCAAAATGAGCCGCAGGAAGAGCTAGAGGCATAAGCGATGATTCAAACAAGATAGTGGCACGCAGTCTGTCTGGTCTGTTTGCATTATTTCATCTGGCCTTGGGTCTCTTTTGTTTTTGTATTTCCGAATTCACATTTCATAGTGACCATTCTGGTTTACAATTGTACATTAACTATGCTTTGAGTGTTTTTCATTCGGTCATCAGTTGTGGTCCTGCCAGTGAACTTTCTACATATTATTTATTTCTTCACTTGGCCTAGCTTACAGACATGACCTTGTTTCTAAAGTATCTGGCTTATGGTGAGGTGTTTTTTTTTTCCGTTTTTTAGAAATTAAATGGTGGAATCAGTGTTGCAAAGAGTATTGAAGTGCTAAACATTGCAGTTTTTGTTCAACTGGGGGGAGGGGGGGGGGGGGGGGGGGGTGAAGATAAGCATTTTGACTTCCTATTTATTTAATGTTTATGAATACATATGTGCAAAACTTTGATTTTTTTTGTTAATTCTGGAATTAATTCTTCTGTTGATGGATACTTTTTAAATCTATGGATGTACTCATATTGATCAGATAGGTTGGTTCACAAATACTCGGAGCTCTTGAGTTCTGTAATTTTGTTTTAGGAACAAGAACGCACTCAAAAAAAAAAAAAAAAAAAAAAAAGAAGTCCACCATATTTATCGCAGCTTTAGTTGTGTTTTCCTTTGGGTGTGAACAGTATTGATCTAATTTATACACAGATGAAATACAGTCATCATACATACCGGTAATTGACTTAGGAAGAGCGTATCTCTTTGCAGACACATTGAGGGTATTGGGTCCCTAAATTAAAGAGTAATTGTTCTGTTTGACTTCTGACTATTGCAGTGTCTTTGCCATGAAGTCACCTTTTCCATGTACTGGATGGTTGGCATGAAACAGCCCAGTTGTGTCAGGTGTGAATGTTTGAATGTGCCAGTGGCTGGCAACCAGATTCATGTTGAATCAGAATGTATTTATTGCGATTGTCTGGTGTTCATGTTTTCTACCACTTTGGAACATTTATGGCTGCCACTTCTCCGACTGTGGCCAGAAATCCAGCCATAGAAAAAAAAAGTGTGGTCCATACATGGAAGAACCATTTGTTGTCTATATTCTGGCTGAAAACTTTTTTTTTTTTTAATGCTTTTGTAGTCCCTGATTCCAACACATCTGTTGTCAATACTCTGACTTAAGAAACATTTTAATCTTGTTCCATCCTTCAGTTCGCTCCCATTCTGGTGCGTTCCAGTGTAATATATTACACAGCATAAATACTCATTACTCTGATTCATGATTAATGAGAAGCACAGCGAAGACAACTAACACAGCGAAGACAACTAATTTTATGTAATCACAGCTGAGTGCCGAAAAAGTTCTCTTTTTTTTTTTTGCGAGAAAACTGAGGTGCATGCTTTAAAGTTATGTGTTGATGAGAATTGATATGAGACATGCAAAAGACGGTATGATTTTTTTGCTTTTCTAACCTGCATCCTCAAAATATTACAGCTAGTGTAATTTTGAACATTTAAGACAATGTAAGTAAACATCATTGCATGAAATAATTGTTAAACATAGGTGTAAATTGTTGATTTAAAAGTGCAAGATAGGTTTATAGAATCGCCAGTGAAATGTCCATATGTTAATATTGTATTTTTCAGCATTTAGTTTGACGGAACTATGGATTGTATGTTATGTTTACAAGAGTGTTTTTACCACATGTGTTTGGAAGAGTGGCTGAGGGTATAGGTTGTTTTGAACGTTTTTGTAAGCATTTGAAGGGGGGGTAGGTGGATGTGTTTTCGGGGAAGGTGGTGGTGTTACTTAAAAGATTTGTGGGTGGTGGTTAGCAGGAAGGGGTTAAGAAGGGTAAGATTCCAGACTCTAAAATGTGAACTATGTCAAATGAGCATATGTCAAATGAACACACATGTGAAACCTCTATCATGAAATTGGTATGATGCTGCTTTTTTAATGTTTTCAAATGTGCATTTTTTTTCAACCATTCCTTGAAATATGGTGTACTTGCTTTCAACACTACAGTTTCAAACCTGATTTAAAATACACACACACACACAATTATATAAGTGTGTATATATATATATATGCCACAAACTTTTTTTCTTTCTTTTTTTTTTTTTTTTTTTTAATCACGTCAGTTTTTCAGGGAGAATGTATAACGTTTGTTTTTCCCTCCAGTATAGAGTGAGTGAATGTTACCATGCATAGGAAACAAAGAGTCAGAATTGGCTAAGTTTAGATCATCATGTGAATGAAAATTTTAGGAATCGCTTTTTTGTAACAATATCAAAAACCATAACCAATTTACTTCTAGAGCGAGTTTGTTGGTGTTCAGAAATCCTGGCTTAAAGGTTGCTTTGCACTCCCAACTTGTCTAGTCAACAGTAAATCTTTTTTTTTTTCTTTTACTGTTTTTTTTTTTTTCCCATTTAGGTGTGTGTGTGTGTTTTTTTTTTTTTTTTTTTTTTGTAAATTTCAAAAGATAGTCTGGCTGTTGGTATTTAAGGAGGATAGGCTTATCACAAAGATTGATTTTTTAAAAAAATGAAAGAGAAAAAAAAAAGTCAATGGGCTTGTTGAGTATGGTGCAAAATCATCTCTGAGACTTGTCTTGTCATGCGTCATGATCAAAAAAAAAAAAAAAAAAACTATGCGTCTCTCTTCTAGATGGTGCTTTAATAAGCACAAAATTAGCTTCAACTTTTTTCTTAACGACACTGTGTGTGTGTTTTGAGGGTACTTGACTTGTATTATTCTTTTGTGTTGAAAGAAGTATGTGGAAAACGTAGATTAATGAGATTTGGTGATATTATTTATCATTATAGTCTTTGGAATTCTGAAACTAATAATTGTATGTCTTGGGCGGATACAAATGGTGAAGAAGAGAGAAAAAAAAGTGTGAAGAGAAAGGAAGAAAAAATTGAATAATTATAAATCTAGGGAGGAAGCAAAGTTGGCAATTTGTGATGAGAAAAAAAGAGCTTGAGTGAGATTACAACAAATTGTATGATATACTAGTGTTACATTGCAGTACCATTCTCTCAAGATTTACAGTTGAGGTGATAGGATTATCACATGGTTTCAGTTTTGAGTTCTGTTGAACTGGGAATTTCCTGGAGAAGGTGGAAAACCTACAGGAGAAAATACACATGCAGTGTCAGACGCGACTGGTGGTGATGGTTTGTCCAGAATGGTGTGATGTTGAGTGCTTTCCATTTTGGCCTGGCATATCACTTCCACTGTTCCCTGCTTTCAGGTTTCTGTTTATGCTCTATATCTTTTCAATCACAGAAAATACCGGCAGTAAAGGAAGAAATCTTTCAATCACAGAAAGTATAGGCAGTAAAGCAAGAAATCTATCGCAGAAAGTATAGGCAGTAAAGAAGAAATCTTTCAGTCACAAAAAGTATAGGCAGCAAAGCAGGAAATCTTTCAATCACAAAAAGTATAGGCAGTAAAGCAGGAAATCTTTCAATCACAAAAAGTATAGGCAGTAAAGCAAGAAATCTTTCAATCACAGAGAGTAGACAGTAAAGGAAGAAACTGAGAGAAAAGGAGAAGTTTCTCTCACTCAAAACAGAATGATGGGATTCAAACCTAATCCAGTTTATTCAAACAAACAAATGCTGTGACATCAACTTTGTATCCATACATAAACTTCAATCAAAGCCTCTGTACTCTTTCAACCACCATGTGGACACACACAAATATGTATGCATATACACATATGTATACACATAGTCATACTGATGCATGCATATTCAATCACATGTACCATTCTCATGCGAAAGTACTTTCATAGCAAAACTGCTTTTCCCTTGCAATGCCGCAAGCAGGGGAGTGGGGGGATGAAACAGAACATTACAAGATAACAATGGCAAGTCAAATGATATCCTGTTAACAATAGATCAATGAATGAAAATCATGTTGCTAAGAGTCATGTGAGAATCGTATCAGGGCCAGGATTCCCAAACACTACCAGTCATGAAATACCAAGGACCTTTCAAGGACACCCAAAGAAAAAAAATATAGCATTTAAAAAAAAAAAAAAAAAAAAAAAAACACAAACTGCCTCCTCTCTTAAACAGATTCACGCCACATGCGCGCTCTTATAAACAACATGCACACTCTATATAGCTTGGTTGAAACAATTTTTCTGTTCATACACACTGCAATCATTCCATGTGTTTTGAATGGAGCGTCAAATGGAGGAGAGCAAAAACAAAAAAGTACAGCACAGTTATGGGCATAATGCAAAATGATGACCTACACAAAAACAAAAAAAGGGTTTTTTTTTTCTCTTCATTTTCTCACCACAAGGGAATATTCGTGAAAATAAATGAAGACTGCAATAAACTATAACACTGACAACATTCAAATACAAGCTACAGAAGTCCCTTACTAAACCAGAGAGCCTTACAAACATACCAGTGAACCAAACGGCACAGCAGCGGGATACTTGTACTGCACAGAATTACAAAGTTGCACTTTTACTACACAGAATCACAGTTTTGACAAAGTGCTTCACTGCTTGATCAACTCATTAGAGACCCAGCCTTTTTAAATTTGTTAGAGACCCTTCCCTTTCCTTTTGTCCAACTAACTTCCATCTCATCTGCTAACCATTCTGATTTTTATGATGTGGTGCAGTACCTTCAATACACCATCCATTAGTGCTAATTCAGTTTCTTTTTTTATTCATTTATATCGCCACTATCACTACATTTTAGACGAGCTGAACTAAGTTCCTTATGCTTTAGAAATGGATTGGATAGGCAGATTGTATATACTCCACTGATCTATGTAAAACTTTTTTCCAATGAAATAATTGCTCCAAAAGCAGTACTAATTAAAGAAGAAAAAAAAGTAGGAATATTACATTCTGATTGTGTTAACTACTCTACTAAAGTGTATATAACCAGAAACATCTCAGAAACAAGTCTCCCCACCACCCCCACCCCCCAAAAAAAACCTTCCCAATCCCACACCCCTTGTTACCCCTCCCACATTTCTTCCCCACTCATCTTCCCACCACTCTCTTCTCCTTGTCAAATTAGAGCCATCATCTACATACAATAAAGCATTAAAACTGACCTTGCTGTCAAAAGCAGAGAAATAAATTCCCACGTTTTTCCCTCTAAATTTGCAAGCAGTGGCACACACACACACTTGTGTCCATTTACTACTGCCTGTCAACTTTTTTTTTTTCATGCATCCGAGGTCTTTGACTGTGCCTGAATCTCTAGCTTGGTGATTTCTGCTTCCCACTGTACAAACATCTTGGACAACACCATACTTTTTCCATACCTTTCCAAGACCTCAGCAATATTTTTCCATGACCAAAATCCAGGACTAAACCCACCCCCATCTCACCTCCCACTCACCCCTCAACCTTCATATTATATATGCGCTTCACTCACACACACACACACACACACACACACACACACACACACACACACACACACACACATTATACACACACACACATACACTCAAAAAAATGATACACACACAAATGCAAGTGAACACAACAGAATGAACAATTCACTTACCAATCACACACCATCATTTACAGTCATAGTTCCTTTACCATTAAATGTAATTTAAAATTTACACAATTCTACTCACACCTGAAAATGTATCTTGATCCCAGTTTTACTTTTTGATTTCTTCCACTTTCTTATTTATCAGACTTAAGCAGGTCTTTCACACAAATTTCCAGTTTCCTCTTCTTTGTTCACACTGCCAGCACTTGAATCACAGTATCATTTAACAGTCACAGTTCCTTTACCATGCAAAGAGTAGCCATTTAGATGTAACAGGGGGTCCCACTTCTTCACAGGAAAAAAATTCAAGGGTTTTCAGGGTTTCTAAAGGGGATATTTTAATTTTTAAGGGGCAAATTTAGCCGTACAATTGAAAAAAAGAGCCGTACAATTGAAAAAAAAGAGTGAATAATAACCTTACACATGTAATCCAGCCATGATGATAAGGTGATTACACTTCTGTAGTCTTTTCCACGCTCAATATCATGTATATACAAAAAAAATAAAAAATGAAGTCTTTATACAGAAATTGAGAAATCAGAAAAAGAAAAACTTTCAATCTGCTTTCCGACCAGTATCTGACATGAATGTCAGCTGCTTCTGTTTCAAGTCCTTGCTCAATGATTCATCAAAAAGCATGACATATTCATTGCAGCCGAGGCCTCCTCTCTAGCACATTTCAGGAGGGAGCTCAGCAAACTTTACTTTTAAAATACAGCCACTGTATGTGCTGTCGTGTGGAAGTGTGTGTGAATGGTTGGCGGGCCTGGACTAGCCTAGTGCTTGTTCTGGGCAGGATAGGGAGCAGGGTAACCCCTTTTAAAAGGTGAATGTGGGTAGCCTTCCTGTAGCTCCACACTTAACTGGGTTTTTTGTTGTTGCTGTTTGTTTTAAAATGGAGTGACTGATGGCGGAGAAGCAAAATTTAGAAAGAGAGGGGGTTAGTTACCGCCAAGGACATTGACAAAGCAAAGCACAGGACAAGACACAATGCAATTCGACCTCTTGGATCTTCTTCAGGGGGAAAAAAAAATCACATTTAACATTTAGGACAGTACAAAGAACAAAGACTTATCTGTCCATGTGGTAGGAAACGACAAACGAGAGGGATTAACGACAGAGAGGAAAAAAAAAAAAAAAAAAAAAAGGGGGGGGGGGGGGGGGGGGGGGGTGCGTGGGGGAGGGGGGGGAGTGAAATGATGGGGTTGTGTAGCTGGTTTAGTGGGGTGGTGTGTGATATATTTGTGATGGTTGTGGTTAAGGTGGATTGATAATAATGCTAAGTAAGGGGGGGGGGGGGGGGGGGGGGGGATTTTTATATTATATATAATTATATATATATAGAGATAGATAGATAGAAGGGATAGTAAGATAATAATGATAGTGGTAGTAGTAATAATAATAATAGATGAATAAAATGAAAGTAACTGTAATAACAATAACAAAACAATTAAGTGAATAGATAAATGATTTTTTTGGTTTTGTTAGTTTTGTGTGTGTGGAATGAGAAATTGTACAGTGGAACACCACTGAAGTGTCTCGGCAGGAGTTCATTGCCTCCACAGCTGGAATAAGTCATTGATGAATGGATCAGTCTCTGTGCATTGCCAAAAATGGGATATGTCAGGAGACCATAGTTCCGCTGTGTGTGGAGAAGCAGGAATTGGCAGATTAGGAGCAGTACCGGTGGAATGGCACTGGAGATAAGAAAGCAAGAGGAAAGAGGGATGCTTGGTCCAGCCGCATTAAGTTTCATATCAAGGCTTTTATTATCAGTGCTTTGACGTGAAAGTTTGTTTGCTTGAATCAAAGGTCTGCATTGTTCTGGGTATGACGCAGGTGTGTATGAAGTAAAATCAGTTTAACAGATTTTTCAGCGAGATTTTCAGTGTGCAAGTAGTAGAGTCACTCTTTATTTATGAGCATTTTTTTTTTCTGTTGTGATGTCTGTGAAATGGTTTCAGCAGACACAAAAGATTATTTTAGGCTTTGAGAATGATTGTGATAAAATTAAGTTAATAGATAAAGAAGTAGTGCATATTTGCCGGTAAGGTCACCAATCTACCACACATTGTGTTAGAATGATTATTTATGCATGCTTTCATCATTGAGGTAAATTTGATGCATTATATTTCACTGGTGGAATTCCAGAGATTCAGTACAGAAATTTTACGAGGCAATTTTTTTCTTCTAATAAACAAAAACAGGTGTGCAGAAAAGGAGACATAAGTTTTCTAGGTCTTACCTGCCCCTTACAGTTAAAGGCAAAATGAGCCGCAGGAAGAGCTAGAGGCATAAGCGATGATTCAAACAAGATAGTGGCACGCAGTCTGTCTGGTCTGTTTGCATTATTTTCATCTGGCCTTGGGTCTCTGTTTTGTTTTGTATTTCCGAATTCACATTTCATAGTGACCATTCTGGTTTACAATGTACATTAACTATGCTTTGAGTGTTGTTTTTCATTCGGTCATCAGTTGTGGTCCTGCCAGTGAACTTTCTACATATTATTTATTTCTTCACTTGGCCTAGCTTACAGACATGACCTTGTTTCTAAAGTATCTGGCTTATGGTGAGGTGTGTTTTTTTTTTTCCCGTTTTTTAGAAATTAAATGGTGGAATCAGTGTTGCAAAGAGTATTGAAGTGCTAAACATTGCAGTTTTTGTTTCAACTGGGGGGAGGGGGGGGGGGTTGTGAAGATAAGCATTTTGACTTCCTATTTATTTAATGTTTATGAATACATATGTGCAAAACTTTGATTTTTTTGTTGTAATTCTGGAATTAATTTTCTGTTGATGGATACTTTTTAAATCTATGGATGTACTCATATTGATCAGATAGGTTGGTTCACAAATACTCGGAGCTCTTGAGTTCTGTAATTTTGTTTTAGGAACAAGAACGCACTCAAAAAAAAAAAAAAAAAAAACAACGAAAAAAAAAAAAAAAAGTCCACCATATTTATCGCAGCTTTAGTTGTGTTTTCCTTTGGGTGTGAACAGTATTGATCTAATTTATACACAGATGAAAATACAGTCATCATACATACCGGTAATTGACTTAGGAAGAGCGTATCTCTTTGCAGACACATTGAGGGTATTGGGTCCCTAAATTAAAGAGTAATTGTTCTGTTTGACTTCTGACTATTGCAGTGTCTTTGCCATGAAGTCACCTTTTCCATGTACTGGATGGTTGGCATGAAACAGCCCAGTTGTGTGTCAGGTGTGAATGTTTGAATGTGCCAGTGGCTGGCAACCAGATTCATGTTGAATCAGAATGTATTTATTGCGATTGTCTGGTGTTCATGTTTTCTACCACTTTGGAACATTTATGGCTGCCACTTCTCCGACTGTGGCCAGAAATCCAGCCATAGAAAAAAAAAGTGTGGTCCATACATGGAAGAACCATTTGTTGTCTATATTCTGGCTGAAAACTTTTTTTTTTTTAATGCTTTTGTAGTCCCTGATTCCAACACATCTGTTGTCAATACTCTGACTTAAGAAACATTTTAATCTTGTTCCATCCTTCAGTTCGCTCCCATTCTGGTGCGTTCCAGTGTAATATATTACACAGCATAAATACTCATTACTCTGATTCATGATTAATGAGAAGCACAGCGAAGACAACTAACACAGCGAAGACAACTAATTTTATGTAATCACAGCTGAGTGCCGAAAAAGTTCTCTTTTTTTTTTTGCGAGAAAACTGAGGTGCATGCTTTAAAGTTATGTGTTGATGAGAATTGATATGAGACATGCAAAAGACGGTATGATTTTTGCTTTTCTAACCTGCATCCTCAAAAATATTACAGCTAGTGTAATTTTGAACATTTTAAGACAATGTAAGTAAACATCATTGCATGAAATAATTTTAAACATAGGTGTAAAATTGTTGATTTAAAAGTGCAAGATAGGTTTATAGAATCGCCAGTGAAATGTCCATATGTTAATATTGTATTTTTCAGCATTTAGTTTGACGGAACTATGGATTGTATGTTATGTTTACAAGAGTGTTTTTACCACATGTGTGTTGGAAGAGTGGCTGAGGGTATAGGTTGTTCGAACGTTTTTGTAAGCATTTGAAGGGGGGGGTAGGTGGATGTGTTTTCGGGGAAGGTGGTGGTGTTACTTAAAAGATTTGTGGGTGGTGGTTAGCAGGAAGGGGTTTAAGAAGGGTAAGATTCCAGACTCTAAAATGTGAACTATGTCAAATGAGCATATGTCAAATGAACACACATGTGAAACCTCTATCATGAAATTGGTATGATGCTGCTTTTTTTAATGTTTTCAAATGTGCATTTTTTTTCAACCATTCCTTGAAATATGGTGTACTTGCTTTCAACACTACAGTTTCAAACCTGATTTAAAAAAACACACACACACACAATTATATAAGTGTGATATATATATATATATGCCACAAACTTTTTTTCTTTCTTCTTTTTTTTTTTTTTTTTTTTAAATCACGTCAGTTTTTCAGGGAGAATGTATAACGTTTGTTTTTCCCTCCAGTATAGAGTGAGTGAATGTTACCATGCATAGGAAACAAAGAGTCAGAATTGGCTAAGTTTAGATCATCATGTGAATGAAAATTTTAGGAATCGCTTTTTTGTAACAATATCAAAACCATAAACCAATTTACTTCTAGAGCGAGTTTGTTGGTGTTCAGAAATCCTGGCTTAAAGGTTTGCTTTGCACTCCCAACTTGTCTAGTCAACAGTAAATCTTTTTTTTTTCCTTTTACTGTTTTTTTTTTTTTCCCATTTAGGTGTGTGTGTGTGTGTTGTTTTTTTTTTGTTTTTTTTTTTTTAAATTTCAAAAGATAGTCTGGCTGTTGGTATTTAAGGAGGATAGGCTTATCACAAAGATTGATTTTTTAAAAAAAACAAAAAAGAGAAAAAAAAGTCAATGGGCTTGTTGAGTATGGTGCAAAATCATCTCTGAGACTTGTCTTGTCATGCGTCATGATCAAAAAAAAAAAAAAAAAAAACTATGCGTCTCTCTTCTAGATGGTGCTTTAATAAGCACAAAATTAGCTTCAACTTTTTTTCTTAACGACACTGTGTGTGTGTTTTGAGGGTACTTGACTTGTATTATTCTTTTGTTGAAAGAAGTATGTGGAAAAACGTAGATTAATGAGATTTGGTGATATTATTTATCATTATAGTCTTTGGAATTCTGAAACTAATAATTGTATGTCTTGGGCGGATACAAATGGTGAAGAGAGAAAAAAAAGGTGAAGAGAAAGGAAGAAAAAAATTGAATAATTATAAATCTAGGGAGGAAGCAAAGTTGGCAATTTGTGATGAGAAAAAAAGAGCTTGAGTGAGATTACAACAAATTGTATGATATACTAGTGTTACATTGCAGTACCATTTCTCAAGATTTACAGTTGAGGTGATAGGATTATCACATGGTTTCAGTTTTGAGTTCTGTTGAACTGGGAATTTCCTGGAGAAGGTGGAAACCTACAGGAGAAAATACACATGCAGTGTCAGACGGACTGGTGGTGATGGTTTGTCCAGAATGGTGTGATGTTGAGTGCTTTCCATTTTGGCTGGCATATCACTTCCACTGTTCCCTGCTTTCAGGTTTCTGTTTATGCTCTATATCTTTTTCAATCACAGAAAAATACCGGCAGTAAAGGAAGAAATCTTTCAATCACAGAAAGTATAGGCAGTAAAGCAAGAAATCTATCGCAGAAAGTATAGGCAAGTAAAGAAGAAAAATCTTTCAGTCACAAAAAGTATAGGCAGCAAAGCAGGAAATCTTTCAATCACAAAAAGTATAGTATAGGCAGTTAAAGCAGGAAATCTTTCAATCACAAAAAAGTATAGGCAGTAAAGCAAGAAATCTTCAATCACAGAGAGTAGACAGTAAAGGAAGAAACTGAGAGAAAAGGATGAAGTTTCTCTCACTCAAAAACAGAATGATGGGATTCAAAACCTAATCCAGTTTATTCAAACAAACAAATGCTGTGACATCAACTTTGTATCCATACATAAAACTTCAATCAAAGCCTCTGTACTCTTTCAACCACCATGTGGACACACACAAATATGTATGCATATACACATATGTATACACATAGTCATACTGATGCATGCATATTCAATCACATGTACCATCTCATGCGAAAGTACTTTTCATAGCAAAACTGCTTTTCCCTTGCAAATGCCGCAAGCAGGGGAGTGGGGGGAAATGTTGAAAACAGAACATTACAAGATAACAATGGCAAGTCAATAGATATCCTGGTTAACAATAGATCAATGAATGAAAATCATGTTGCTAGAGTCATGTGAGAATGTATCAGGGCCAGGATTCCCAAACACACCAGTCATGAAATACAAGGACCTTTCAAGGACACCCAAAGAAAAAAATAGCATTTATTAAAAAAA
>JADBJO010018070.1:12500-36149 GCA_016801955.1 Conus betulinus | reverse complement strand
CATTACACATAGCATGCATCTTCCCGAAGTTGGAGCCTTAATGGCGGGATAAGAAATAGTCATATACACAAAACTCCACTGCCTGTCTATACAGGCAGTGTCCGCAGGAGTAGTATCAGCCTGCATGCGCAGAAAGAAAGAAAATAAAGAAAGACATTCTTTTGTAATCATGTGGGCTGCCTTACCTTCCCAGGTTATGGGTGTAGGTTCCGTGACCAGCCTGGTGAAATTTCAGCAATTGACAGTCACACTAACTATGTGTGCCCCTCCCATTTTCCTTTTTTTTTATTCTTCTAAGAGATGGTACTGAAAAATTTTTGACTGCAAGAGTCAATATGGAACCGAAATATTAGGCTGGTACACTGATCTCGGGTTTGTGTGTGTGTGTGTGTGTGTGTGTGTGTGTGTGTGTGTGTGTGTGTGTGTGTGTGTGCAGGTGCTGTTGTGTCCGTTGTTGTAATTGTGTGTTGTTGTTGCTGTTGTTGTTGTTGTGTGTGTCAATCTGCACCCTTGTTTGTAGGTGTATGGTACTTATTACAATCTTATCTTCTTATTGGTTTCAATTATGATTTTTTACCTAATCTGTATTCGTAAGCGCTTAGGGCTTATGATGTAAGATTAAGCGCCATAAATAGTTATTACTATTATTATTATTGTTATTATTATTATTATTATTATATTATTATTATTATTATTATCATCATCATTATCAATGCCTCTGACTCGTAACAATTCGCCACCCCCTTATTAAAGCTGAGAAAAGTCTGGTCTCTAATGGAGCGAGTCAATCCTTCAGTCAGGTAAATGTTAGGAATTGTCAACACCCAGCATTTAGTTTCATATTTCCCTGTTGACGCTGGGATCAATCTGGATTGTAATCGTAATAATCTGTCTTCAGGCCGGATAACTTAACTTGAAGTCAGGTAAGGACAGATTGATTCATGGCAGTAACTGCATTCATTCAGTGTCCATGTATCGCATTTTAATTCAAAATGTTGAACAACTGTTCATGCTGAACTGAATTTAAAGCCTTCCTCAGATCTAGTTGCAAAGTGAGACGACTGTTGGCAGAAATCTAAACCAATCTTAAATAAATGTTAGCGAACCGCCAAGAGAAACGTGGACAAACGAGTCACAAGACAAAACACGACGCGTTTCGACCTCTTAGGTCTTCTTCAGGCAAAGACACAAACAACGAAATTGAACGACTTTGGTACTTAGCTTCGATCTCCTCACTCTTCAGCGCAAGGTAAGTAGGCATTGAAGAAAACAAGCATAAAGTTTACCTCTTTTCTTAAATAACGCTTTCCTTTTCGACCGCATCATTTAAGCGTAAGCATGTTATCCGGTATGGTGTGCCCAGGTCTTAATACATCTTGTGATTCTGTCAGTTTGTCGTTTTATGCAATCAAATTCTTTCACTCAGAAAGGAACCTCAGGGGCACTACGAAAGCTGCTGTATGGTGGAGGCCCTCCAGTGATCCATAAAGCTTTTCCCTCATCGGTGTGTTGGCAGGCCAGGTCTCTGCCCTTAGCTTTTCGTGTGTGGGACAGTCCTGCAGGAAGTGTTTCCCACTATCATTGCGGCCGTTCCACATAGGCAGCTTGAAGACTAGCCGATTTGGAATTTTGTGAGCATGTGATGTCTCAATCTGGAGTGTCCTGCCCTCATTCTCACAATGCTAACTTGGCCTAACTGGGCAGCAGGTAGAATGCATCCTTCTTGCTAAATCTGGTGCTGCTCAGCTGTCTTCTTTTCTGCTTCTCCTTGACTTTAATAACATTAACTTCTCTAGTTTATACAGAATATAACATTTAGCCACCGAAATGATAAAGAAACACATCTGTAATTACTTGCGGATGTTATGTTCCCTTTTCCCGAAGGAAGAACAAATGATTGCCTTAGCCCATTGCTCTGGGTACATACCTTGGTTAAACAGAATGTTAAACAGTACAATAGAACGTTCATAACTGTGCTGCCAATTAATTCCAACATTTCAGCTGGAAGGATGTAAGGCTCACAGACATCCATTTTAGATGTTAGTATAGCGTCATAAACCTCCTGGTAAGCAATGGCATGATTAAGTTCACAACTAGAATTTGATGCCACTGCTAGTGTTTGATTATGTGATGAGAAATAATTTATCCCGACCTCGGTGTCATTAAAGAGTCCTGGGAAATGTACACACCACTGGTCATATGTTATACCTTTACAAACTGCAGTTTTTCTTTTTTTTTTCAGAAACCGGTTTATTTCCTTCCAAATCTGTTTGCTGTTGTTACGTATGAAGACCACAGGCCTAGCCTTATCACGTACATAACATATTCTGTATATCCTTGTCAGATACGTGTGTAATTTTTTTTCGGGATTTAACATATGGCAATCGATCTTCAGCCTTCTTGAGAGAGAGAGAGAGAGAGAGAGAGAGAGAGAGAGAGAGAGAGAGAGAGAGAGAGAGAGAGAGAGAGAGAGAGAGAGAGAGAGAGAGAGATTTTTACATTGGCTATTAGCCTTTATGTCGAGGGATACACTGCCCTTTCTATCCATGAAAAAAAAAAAATAGCAAAACTGCAAATTATGTCTGCGCAACTAAACAAAATTGAGGAATAATTCCCAAATCCATCAATCGTTTGGGTTTCTTGTCTTTGTGCAGGCACACAATCATTCTCACACAACAATTATTTCTTGCACATACGCAATCTGGTCTTTACGATTTCCCATCGACTTACACCACACGTGCATGCCCTTTCCTCCAGTCTCCCCACTGACATGCATTATCTATACAAATGGTTTATATAACTTGATAATATGAGAACAATTAACGGAACCATCAAGCTTCAAGATCAATTAAAACAAATGATATTCCCTCAATGTTTTAACCTTTTATTCATTTATAGTGTTCTTCCGTATGTCTAAGGCTTCATTTATATATTTGACCAGCTCCTTTAACAATGTTTTATCGCTAGTTTGCAAAATATTTCTAAGTTGTTTTTTAACTCTTCACTGTGCCACGATCAAAGAGCCTTGGCTGGTTTCTGATGTTCCGATAAGCGGGACAAGTGAAAACAAAATGCAATTCGTCTTCTCTAATTGCCACTTCACTTCACAATGGACATAGATAGTCAATAGCATTACCATTTAGACACCATCTTCTGTTAGCATTTAAACCCCTGTGTTTTGTTTCAGAATCTTGCAATGACGCCTTTTTACTACCGGTAAGAAAAACTAATCATACGTACTTTTCAAACACAAGTTATTTTTTTATAAAAAAGAGAGAGAGAGAGAGAGAGAGAGAGAGAGAGAGAGAGAGAGAGAGAGAGAGAGAGAGAGAGAGAGAGAGAGAGAGAGAGACACACACACACACACACACACACACACACACGCGCGCGCGCGCGCGCGCGCGTGTGTGTGTGTGTGTGTGTGTGTGTGTGCGTGTGCGTGTATGTGTGTGTGTGTGTGTGTGTGTGTGTGTGTGTGTGTGTGTGTGTGTGTGTGTATACTCATGTACATAAATCATTCAGAAGAGTAATGTGCGTTCTGTTTATGTTTTATCACCGTGCAGTTCTGGGGGGGGGGGGGGGGGGGGGGGGGGGGGGGGGGGGGGGGGGGGGGGGGGGGGGAAGCAGAATAAGACTTTGATTTTTGTGGTTGTTGTGTATTTGTTTGCTTGCGCTGTGCGTTTTTTCGATTTCGGGTTATAAAAGAACACAGAAGAAGAACACAGGACAGACTGTTGAAGAAGTCTTGGGTGGCCTGGTGGCTGGTTTTTGCTGCGAGGCACAAGGAGGCAAGCAAAAGCTATGGGTTAAGCAGCAGGCAGAAATCAATGATGGAATGACAACTGATCTGGTCTGCTAGGTTGATGCGGAAAGTCAGAGGATGGTTTGGCACTCAAAGATGCATATGGTAAAGATACACAGTTCTACTTTTTTTTCTTGAAACGCTTGTGCAAAAGGCTGATAGGAATACAACAATATATAATCACGAACCTCCGATTTGTTTATGCACATGGCCGGAAGAGCTGGCCGCACTACGACTTGATCATGGTTTTTCAACATGGCACTATGAGCCGGCTCTACTACGACTTGTTCATCGTTTACAGGCATGGATGGCAGGACGAGCTGGCTGTACTACGACTTAGCCATCGTTTTATCAACATGACAGGATGGGCGACAACTCCTCTATGGCAAAACGCATTTTTAACTCTTACAACAATGTGCCACATGACATTGTGAGAAAATAGTTTGGCCAGAAGATAAATTATTGAAAAAAGAGAGAGAAAGACAAGGGGTCAGTTACCGCCAAGGACACAGACAAGCAGCGTACAGGACAAAAGACAACGCGTTTCGACTTTTTGGGTCTTTTTCAAGCAAAAAACAAATAGTTTTGAGGACAGTGAAAACGAAGAACAAGACACCACTTATCTTCCCATATTCGGCGCAAAATAAAAATGGCCACCAGCAGAAAAAAAAAACCCAGCAGAGACCTCCAAGAGGAAAAAGACCGAGTTTATCCACTGACGGAGCTTCCTTTTAAGAAGAAGGAGAGAACAAAGATCCAAGACGAAGAGAAACAAATGCATTAGGGAACAAATGCCTACCAGACAGAGAAGAAAGCCTCAAGGAGCAAACAGAAAATACTGCAGGAGGTTGACCATACATCCTTCACTCAGGCACACGGGCAGATGAGGACCTTGCAGACGTCTGCCTTCTCCTTACAGCCTTTTCATTACACTGATCCGAAAACAACGTGGGGTGATTCAAACACAGTGTGTGACAGAAGAAATCTCTAAGGATCCGACACTCAGCATTCATAACTTGTGAAACATTCTGAGAAAAAGGACGGCTTAGATTAAGAGCAAATGTTTTCATATGCAAATCAAAATATTCTTAGGCATTAAATCATCTTATACATACGTTACCTTCGTTTCAAACAATTATACTCATATGCCCATGCCAGCGTGCAAGCAAGTTCACGCTTACAGGAACATACATTTACATGCATTCACATATTTAAATGCATGCACACTAACATGCAAGCAAACACACACACACACACACACACACACACACACACACACACACACACACACACACACACACACACACACACACACACACACGTACGGACTTCAAAATTTAAAATGTTCAATCATGCAACCCTTTATTGCATCAAGGGGGATGGCGTTTCATTTACGCAGAACCACGTCGAATTGGACTGTACGACGATTGTACTTCAAATTAAGTTACTTAAAAACACAGTCAAGTGATTTGTATTTTCTAAATTCGATACAACTACCTGCTTTAATAGAACAGACTTGTCTGTACGTACAAGAGGAAACGATGAAAATATTGACCTAGAAACATGAAAATCGGGGACACACATTTGTCCTGTTTATTTGTGTGCCTTCCTCCAAGGGGCAGCACGCTAAAGGCACACCTTTTCAACATAGTTTCAGTGTTCAGCATTTGGTTTCCATTCACAAAGGCTAGATAAGACACATGAAAATCTTTTACTGCCTGCCTAACCAGACTACAACATTTTTTTTCCAGTAGGTGGACTTCCCTCCCTGATGTTACCAAACGTTACGTCGGATAACTCGATTTACCAATGCAAATAACAGCTTTGTAATCCTGTCCTGTAACATCTAGCTTCCCCACAAGCAGAAGACGTATGTAAGGCTCATCCCCACAAACCTGTAGAGGAAAAGAAGGTCACTCGCTGTTCTATGTCAGCAGCGTTGCCCAAATGAGGTCTGTGTCTGATTTAGACGCACTCTTATATTTCAGGATCAGCTCAGGGTTAGTAATCCCGTAAGCTTACACATTCATGTGGGTTTTGACGCGGTGGCTCTTCGTCCCAGCCTCTGATGAATCACCCAAGTTCATTTTCTTCCTTCTCCATCTTCTCCCACGATCTGTTTTGCTTTGTATCTTCAGTCTAAACTCTAAACCTGTTCCTTTAATTTCATTTTAGACAAATCAAGGTACCCACTCATCTCTTTTAATACCGAAAGAATTTCCTGTATGTAAGATGTTAATTTGAGCTTAAAACGTGTGTCATTTGATCAGGGATATGTCGATAACTAACGTGGACATATTCTGATCAAAGTACAGCTCTGGCATCGGAAGTTCTTTCCAGCCAACGGTCAGTGTAGAGACTAAACCCAGAAGTGCATTGCTTTAGCTGGTGAAATGGAAACCTCTGCTCTGCCGGAAGGTGTCATTTATACCTTTTCGCTAATGCAGAGACATGCTGTTTCAAGGAAGGGCCACTGACTGGCTTTAATTGACGTTACCTTTCTGGTCTCCTAGATTTTCCCTTCAGAGTTGACCTAAATACGGTGACAGCCCCTGACATGGCCCTTTGCGGTTGGCTGGTCTATAAGACGTATACTCTCTCTCTCTCTCTCTCTCTCTCTCTCTCTCTCTCTCTCTCTCTCTCTCTCTCTCTCTCTCTCTCTCTCTCTCCATAGACGTGTAGCAAAGCTACTCCATCCAGCTGTATCTCTAACAACAGACAAAAAAAACTAAAAACGCTGAACATATTTCCTCTGAATAGGCAATTGGAATTCAACAAGGCATCATTTATGTTTACAACCTTGACAGATATTATGTTATGTTATATCAACGTCCTTTTTACAAGATCGAACAGCTTTTCTTGCTCGACAAAATTCCTTCTTCCCTACCCACGCTATGATCTATACAAAACAAGCCTAGCTTACTCTGGACCATATGTCTGGAACTCACTTCCACCGAATCTACAAAACGTGAATACTTTAAAACCTTTCAAGGAACATTTGCATAAACATTTTATGTCCCAGTAATTCAATTATTCGATTACAATGATTAGCGCTCATTTGCAAAGTCTTCTGTGAACCATACTCTGAATAAATCGTCTAAACATAAACCCTACTCCGTTAAAATCGCTCACCTTCACCCCACACTGTCTACCATCCCCTTTCTCCTCCCCCTACCTACCAATCTCTCTTCCCCACCCTCCTCTGACCTCTCTCTATATAGTTTTGTTTGTTTGTTTGTAAGTTTCCTTCTGTTTTACGATCCCCCTTCTCATTAGTACTTCTATGACTAGTTTGCTTATCATTGTAGAATAAGATTACCATGTTGCTATGTTGAATTGTCAGTATGAATGATATGTGTGTTGAAAGAATGTATGCATGACAAGGACAGATTGTAAGACTAGGCTTTGGCCTAAAATCTCATCCTTTTGTATTAAAGATCAATCAGTCAATCTCTCTCTCTCTCTCTCTCTCTCTCTCTCTCTCTCTCTCTCTCTCTCTCTCTCTCTCTCTCTCTCTCTCTCTCTCTTTTCCATGACTTCACTTCAGTCAGTCTGTTGATTTGGATACTATAACGTTGGAGGAGAAAAAAGCAACTCCCGAATACCATGTAAAGTCTGACAACAGAGTGACTAAAACAAGTGCCCACAGATGTCCTGAAGATAAGACAATGTTGCTTTTTGCCTAGCCGACCGCTAAGGACCATATCAGGGCATTCATAAAAATGGATCACTTTCTAAAAAGTTGTTTTGAGGCCACTATTTGAGCTAATATGCCCCTAACTAGAGGAGGCTGCCGTGACATAAGCTCCAAAGGATGCAACTGTTCATTCTGTCCTTCAGGATGCTCAAATCGTTACTAGATATGCATGTGTACTGCAGTCGCTGCGTGTGTCTGTCTTGTGTATCACTATCACAACATTGCTGCAGGGCACTGCTGCATGGAAAAAAGAAAACAGTTCTGGTCAAATCGTGCCCACATTCACAGGGACGAACGTGATGACCACACGTTCGGTCAGGTTACGTCTTTCTCCTTGAGATTTTGAGGTCTGCGAGTGGAAACGTTTGACAGGTCCAGCACCACACGTGACTTATCATGGAACCTGAGACATGAATGCTTGAAATCGAGAACGAAGTGTTTCCTCTTTTACCTACAGACCTTAACAAATTGATCTGTGATGGCAGCAGAGCTAGCTAAAAACTTCACAGGTTTGTTAGTGCAGAAAGGAGGCATCCCTGGAGTACTGGGTGGATGAAGTGGGCCTGGCAAACCCTGTATGTCCATTATCTTTATTATTCATACAGTGTTGCGTGAACTAGTAGAGTTTAATTTAAAGCTTTACGTAAACCTGAATGAAACGCTAACGACGAAAGTTTATAGCTTCCTTCTAAATCTAAAACTTTCATAACTGAACGGACCCCGCAATGTTGTGGCCTCTTCTTGCAATACTGGAGATGGATATATTACAACAGATATGATACATCTTGTTCTTGCTTTCTTACTTATATAACGAGGGCAGCACCAGCTTTTTGATTACTAAGAACTGAGCCATCAGCGGAGAGTTTCAAATGATAGCATGCATTGGCTTTTAACGTGATACCCCGCCATTGGTTGTGTATTCTTTTGGGCTTATTTTTTGTCTTCTTTGAGTCACACCGATTGTGTTGTGACCCCTTTTTGACCCGTGAGAAGAGTTCCCTGGGACAAATACCCTGATGTGCGACTGTGAGCTCTGTCACAGTTATGTGTGAGCTGAACGATGGCCAGGTACCAACGTTCCAGCTGTCCCATCTAACTGCTCCAAAGGGGTCAAAGTGAAATATTGGTGTATGAGGAGTGGTCTGTGTTATATTTTTAACAAGATATTTCAAATCCTGTTGCTTGTGCGTGCCTGGAAGGTTTGGTTGAAAAGGTTATGAATTCACATCTGTACGCAGGATTTATGTCATCAGTTTTTATTGTGTAATTGTATGCATGCCCTATACTGGTGGCTATATCCACATTTGTTTTCTTGCTTGACCTCTGCATGTACTTATATTGTGAAAGTTCATGTTTTCAGATCGAAATTTACTTTCCGTTTTGTTTTGTTTTGTTTTGTTTTTTGTTTTGTTTTGTTTTGTTTTGTTTCGTGTTGTCTGTTCAGTCCAAATAATTTTTACACTTCATTTACTCAGGATCTTCAGATACAGGGCTGAACATGTGATTTTTTTTCTTATTCATAACCCAGTCTTCGTAAATTTTCTTTGTACAGTTCCCTTCCATTTTCCGTTTCAGCACACACACACACACACACACACACACACACACACACACACACACACACACACACACACACACACACACACGCACGCACGCACGCACGCACACACACACACACACACACACACACACACACACACACACACACACACACACACACAGCGCGCGCACGCATGCACACACACACACACACACACACACACACACACACGCACACATTCGTACGCATACACACACATGCACATGTGTACCCTCACCATAAACACATACAGTGAAATAAAGACATAGCCAATGTTAGGTAGGTACCAAAGGCCTGATCAGCGCATCTAGCAAGTGCACAGGTTTGACATCTAAAAATCAGAGCCATGAGGCCCTCACTTTCAATTCTTGCATCTCGTTTATTACTCATTTTCCCACCAGCTGAAAATAGTACGCAGTGTTGCCTTGAAAATTAGCAGATGTGGCGTGGTGTATATGGAATAACCCGCATGCAGTGGCACTCCAGTAATGAAACTGAAACTTCTCTATCCATTATTGACGCACACACCCTTCTTTGGGGCTCACTGGATTGTGACATTTCACCAGCAGCACTGGAAATACCACAAAGTTATAGGTGGCGCTCCACGCTGAGCGCTGTGGGGGCACTGTCACAACAGCTGAAGTCCGGGCTCATTGAGGTATTCTCGGCAAGAATGTGAAAGTCGACCCTGACCAGGCACAAGCAAATGTGTGTGTGTGTGTGTGTGTGTGTGTGTGTGTGTGTGTGTGTGTGTGTTTTTGTTTTTGTTTCGTTTTGTTTTTTTCAAAATATGGAAGTCTGAGTTTGATATTACAACGTCGTCTTTTCAATCATCCCCTCGATTTATTTTCACAGAGAACCTAAGGAATTGTTTACCTAGAGTTTTTTTTTTTCCTCACTACATGTTCATCCCCCCTTTTTGTCGTTATGCCTGAAGAAGACCAATAGGCCAAGGCTTGTTTGTTGCACTTAGCTAGCGATTCAGTACTTCAACAATTCTTTACCTCCACCTGCACCTCTCATACCTTGAATTTGGGGCTGAACGTTGGGGAAAAGATTTCTTCAATCGTAGCGTGGCTGAACCCACTAGTCATGAACTGCAATAATACTTGCAGCGTGGGGTGAAGTAGTGAGGCTCCCTTTGCGAACAGTCGTGACATGTGTTGAAAAACTTACAAGGAAAGAAGAAAGAAACTCGTGGAGAGCGTGGCAGCAGAGAGTCCTCAGAAGAGAAGCCCCCCTTCAAGCAAGTGTTTCGGCCCTTATCTCCTGACACTCGAGGGGGTTTGGGCCACACCCGGTTCATTACTCCGGATGTCCTTTTTTCCCATCTTGGGACGAGCCATGGCTGGGATTCGAACCCATGCCCCTCTGGACATGCTCATTTCCATTTAATGACTCGCGCACTAACCACTGAGCCACAGGGATACCTGTTATTTGTAGGAAAGTTAAGCCTTATGAAGTTCACTTTTGTTCCTTCTTGACCAGATCCAACTTGAACACCTCTCTGCCGCTTCTGCCATTGCTTTCAGGGCTCTGGTTTTTTCCCTCCCTGCAACTGAGAGCTGTTTCATTAGGCTGTATGCAGACGTTCCTACAAACCCCCTTGCTCCAATTTCTGCAGTGAGGACTTTGACCTGATAGCCTTCTCTCCCCAGGCTGTTTGCCAGATCAGCATACTTTTGAGCTCGATCATGATCAGCTGCTTGGTTGACTGAGAGTGGACTACTATGTCTGGTCTTCTGCCACTCTTGCTGATGATCTCTGGGTGACTATTCCATTTTTGGAGGTCTGCTGTGCACTCCCAGTCATCTGCCCCGTCCAGCAGACTCTGCCTGCATGTTCCGATTGGCCATGATTCGCTGCTTCCTGCCGTGAACAATGTTGCAGGTGCTTTTAGAGTCCTGATTTTCCCTTTTGTGGTGTTGGTAGTAGCCCAGACTACTTGTACAATCTCTTTGAGCACTTGGTTGTGCCTCCATGTGTACCTTCCTTGAGCCAGGGCTACTTTACATGAGCTTAGGACATGCTCCACTGTTTGTTTTTCATGGCAGAGGGGGCATGAAGGCATCTGTTTTTCCCCACTTCACCAGGTTTGCATTTGAGGGCAGAAGGTCATATGCAGATCTGAGAATGAAGCTGATCCTGAGAGGGGGCCATGTGCCAAATGTCATTCCAAGTGAGACGTTCTTTGGAGTGCATTCTCCCACGTTGTCCATTGCCCTTGCTGGCTCTGCTGGACTGCTTTTTGGAGTCTTTTTGGTCTTCTTCTTTTCTCATCTCCTGAATCATCATGTCTCTTTTGGCTTTCCTTTGGCCTTTGACTACCATTCAGTTTTGGTCACCCCCAGTCCTTGTCTGTGGGTCTGTGTGTGTCCTGTTATTTCTCTGATCTTGAGACTTTCTTTTGCAGAATCCATCGCCTCTTGAACTTTCCATTTTCTGCCTGTCTTCAGCTGGGGCTTGATTGCTTCAACCACCTTGTCTCCTGAGTCCTCCAGCATGCTTTGAAGTCTGATCTTCCCTGCTTTATATTCCTCCAGGATGGATTTCAGTGGTAGTTTCAGCTTTGCTTGGCGACAGTATAGCGCTATGTCAGTCAGACAGGGTGGGACACCAAGCCATTTCCTTGTGAACTTGTTGATTTTGGATTCCATTGCCCCCACCACTATGCTGGTGCAGATGTCGTATTATCAGAGGCCATATAGGAGCTTTGGTATCAGCATGAAACTGCAGACACCAGACCTTGTATTTGCCAGGGAGCCCACACTGGTCAATGGTCTCCAAGCTTCTTCTTCCGACATCTGTTGGTTTCTTTTGCTCTTCATGTGTCTTTCAGCGTATCATCATACCATCTCCAAGGCTCTTGACTGGCTCTTCAGTGACTGTTGGAATGGTCTGGTTGGCAACACTGAAGACCACAGATTCGGCCACTTTTCCTTTCCTCAGTGAGAGACTCCGTGATTTCTTTGGCTTGAACTTCATTCTGGATGAGGCAACTATGTCGTCCAGCCTCTCCAGCACGTGACGTGTCTCGTCTTCTCTGGATGAAATCACTGTAGCGTCATCATCCATAAAGGCCTTGGGAGGGGGCATCTTGTATCCATCGCCAAAGTCTTTTTGTCATGCGTTGCTTGTTGCTGCTTTCAAGATGACTGCCATTGCCAACACGAACAGCATTGGGGAAATAGCACAGCCCATTGCAATGCCCACTTCCAAGTTGATCCAATCTGTTGTGTACTCCTTGGTAGAGAACCGCATTGAGAAGCCATTGAAGTACTTCTTGAGCATGTCGCAGATGTTCTTTGGCACATGGTACATCTCAAGAGCCAACTGTATCATCTCATGGGATACAGATCCATATGCGTTCGCCAGGTCAAGCCACACTACGTTAGGTCTCTCTTTTCTGTTTTTGCTCTTTGGATTGCGTCCCAGATCATTGTGGCGTGTTCTACACAGCCAGCCACGCGCCTGGAATGCCACCTTTCTGGACTGACACATCCAAGTACTTGTTTTCCATGAGGTATTTGGTCAGTCTTGCTGCCATGACCGAGAAGAAGATTTTCCCTTCGACATTCAGTAGTGATATTGGCCTGAACTGGCTAATGTTACTTGAGTTTTGCTCTTTGGGGATGTACACACCATCTGCCGTCATCCACTGGCTGCTGATCTTCTGATTTCTCCAAGCTGATCGCAGCAGCCTGTGGATCCACTCCAGCACCTTGGGACCTTTCTTGTACAGCTGGTAAGGAATTCCGTTTGGCCCTAGTGATGATTTGGCTATGGTTTTGTTGACCACCTTCTTGATTTCCGCCAACGTTGGAGGCTTGTCATTGAACTGTTCCTCATGGTTGGTTGGCCACACCAGAACTTGAATGTCGAGTGGTGCTTTGCTCTGTGAGTCAGAGTATGTTTTCCTCAGATGCTGCTCAAGAACTCCTTTGTCCACACTTAGGGTCCCAGATTTTGGCTGCTCAAATAGATTTCTGGCAAACTGGAAGGGGTGTCTCTGAAGAAGCGCTCTTGTGTCTTCCTTTTGCTTTTCCTCTTCCTCGCAGATTCCACTTTGCTGAGGGTGCTGTGTTTTGCTTTCAGGTCTTCCCAGAGTTTTTCCAAGCCTTGTTTTTCAGCTGGCAGTGCGATCTTCATTTGCTTCTTGAGGTTTTTCTTTTGGATCCTGATCTTGTCCATCTCTTCTTGGCGTCTGGATTTCTTTGGAGGTGTTTTCACTTTGGGTAGTTTTGCTCCATAGGCGTCTCTACATGTGGCATACACAATGTCCCCATGGGGCTAGTTTGTGGCTAGTTTGTGTTCCAGGGTGCTTTTCCCTATCAGTGCATCGAGTCTTTGGACGATTTTTGCATCCAGTTTCTCCCAATCTTCAGTCTCGTTTGCTCGTGGCAGGTTGAGTTTCAGGCGCCTGGCATCGAGGGCCTGTGCAGATTCCTCATCCGAACCAACAGCGTGGATGTCCTTGGCACTGTGGTTTAAATCTTGGCCCTGGTTTTCCGACGTCTTATCTGCTGATGCAGTGCGCTGCTGCTCATTCAGATGAGTCTTCACACATCCCATCTTTGTTCTGTGGATCTTCATGCCACGGGTGGTAGCGAAACGCTTTCCACAGACACATGGATATTCCATTTGGTCCATGTTCATAGTCCGTTTGGGATTTGCAGTCGTGATTGGTGAGAGCACCGATAGATTCATCATTCTCTCCCCTTTCGGTGAATCTTGGGAGCATCTTTTCCTTTTGTTTTCAGTAGCCACATGTTGAAGGCAAAGTGGGGAGCCAGCCCACAGAGCCTTTGGTTCTGGTCTTTCCCAGTGTCCTCCGG
Source organism: Conus betulinus (assembly GCA_016801955.1). NCBI lineage: Eukaryota > Metazoa > Mollusca > Gastropoda > Neogastropoda > Conidae > Conus > Conus betulinus. The sequence continues at coordinate 22,236 of JADBJO010018070.1, read as the reverse complement.
TCTTTCCCGGACGTCCTCCGGCCTCTTCCCGGAAGTCAGTGGTTTACCCATGCATCAGCAGAAGGAAAGATTTCTATAGTGAACAGCTCTGCTCCATGAATGAGGGGAGAACAAATGTTTGCTTATAGAAATATTTTGTAAGCTCTCAGGTTACTCAGGACCACTCTTGTCTTCTTCTTCTTTCCCCTGAGCGTGGTGGGAGTGAGCTACAGATTTCTCATTAATTTGCGTTTTTTGCGAAGCGAGGTGGTTGAAAAAAGATTAGTAAACGCATCTCCTGTTCACTACTATGTGCCAAAAATAACACTCTCCTTGCTTCAGTTTGCCTAATCAAAAAAAAAAAAAATCCTTGGTGATTTTTTTTTTTTCTCGAGGAAGGAGGTGTCATGGGTGAAGGCAAAGGGGTTTATGTGCATAATGCATTGTTACAGATGAGCAGAGAGAAAAGGAGAAAATTCCAATTTTGTATTAAGAATTTGAAATATCACATACGTAAATTTGGGTTAACGTTTGTGGTAGGCTAACAACCCTTAGCGTGTTAGTAACTTGAACAAGCAGAGGAGTTTAAGCTGATTTTGTTAGAAAGATTACAGTCACGGAATACCAATGTTCAATGCAATGTGAGTAACTGTGAACTCAACTGTAACGAGACAGACGCTGACACTGACAGTATGCGTGAAGCTGCCCAAAGGTGCAGTTGTTGAATGCTGACGATGATTACAACTACAGGTAGTGTTTACTGTGATGTATCTGCATTCTTTGTTTTTGTTGGCAAACCTACTGGGCCTCTTTTGGCTCTCTGGCTTTCATGTATTTCCAAATATGTGTTGGAGGAGACAGAATTCCTCAGGTGAATTACTCACCTTTCGCTTTGAGCAGTACTGAATAACACTGTTTACTTTTACTTCAGTTGTTCTCTGAGTGAATCCTCTGTGTGACATTGTCCACAAGAGTGGTGACCCCAGTTTGTATGCTTTAGAGTGGACAGAGCACGCACCCATATCCCTACTTGAAACTAAGTCGTATTTAGTTAGCTCACTCCATGACCGAATTTCGAGCTTGAGCTACAACTTACGAAATCTTGCTACTGGGTCAGTTGCAAATGTCTGTATGGATCTAGACACGGTCTCCAAAGGCACCTGCAACTGTCTGCCACTCTTGCTGTGTTCCGGCCAGCGATGTTTTTTATGAATATGAGCTCACCTTGGCTGCATTGTGATGTATGTACCAAGGTCTGATAAGGTCTTTGGCCTCATGCACGCATAACATGTCTGCTAAGTCATAGTCATGAGGTCCTCATCCTGCATTCTCTCATCGTAATCGTCAGCTCGTCAGCTGTGCATCATGTGCACTGTGGTAACAGATGAGGTGTAACGCATATGGACCAGTCCATACGCAGTGAGTCCCCCTTGAATAAACTGAAACCTGTGTGACACAGCTTACAAATCACCTGGTAGGAACATTTAACAGAAAAGGCTGTAGCATATATGTTTTTTTCACGCGTGTGCAGGCTGATACTCTTGCAGACACTACCTGTACAGAGAGGTAAGGATTAATTCCATCTACTCAACAAAGGGAGTAGAGTTTTGAGTTTATGACCGTTCTTTTTTATCCTACCACTAAGGTAGCCATACTCCAGCTGCGGAGAAATCGGAACGGTTAATATTATGTATTATATATCAGCTTACAAAGCACAATTAAGAATTAACAGAAAAAAGGCTGTAAAACCGGTATGCTTAATATTACACATCGTCAGGTTACAGACCACACACATTAAGACGTTTAACTGAAAAAGACTGCGAAATCATTGTGTTTAAAATTAGATATAAATCAGATTACAAAAAAAAGTTTTAAAAAAAGTTGATAGGAACTGAAAGTTGCACAGTCAGTACGCTTGATATCAGTCGACATATGTCAACTTTCAAAGGAAAAGTCAAGAATTGTAACAGAAGGTGTGCAGTCATTGTAATTAGTAGTCAGTCATTCGTTCATCAGATTTAAAGAGAGTTACTGCAGAGGGACATTGAAACTTTTTTTTTTGATGCGCTCAGTTTGAGGACATAAGTAATTGTTTGTTGAGGGTGAAACACGTACGGTTCCTGTCATCATTTGTTTGTTCTTTTCTTTGGTGGAACAGTGATGTTTTACATCTTGATTCATATATCGATTTATGAAGCACAGTTGAAGAAATTTGAAAAAGAAAAAAGCTACATAATCATATGATTGATATGTTCAACTCATGCGTCAGATCAGAAAGCAAAGATTAAGAAACTGTACAGAAAGACCTGTACAGCTGATATGGTTAACATTAGTCGTGCATACGTTGCTGGTTGTACTCTGCTCCCTACAGATCAAAAGAACCAGTACAAGATAAGGGACAGAACCCCCTCTGATGAGACGAACATCAACACCATCTGCCCAGGAGTTGAACGACTCCTGAATCAGAATAGTACACAGCCCACGTTCCTGCAGGTCAATGTGTCAGACTGTGAGAACAATTTACCACAGTTTACAGCCCACCGGGGACTGGTGTACGGGGTGTGTGAGGATGCCTCATCTTTCTGTAAGTTGCACTTTCAGCTACCTCATGGCAGCATTGTACTTGCTCATGTCGAGCGGTTAGCATACGGGTGTAGTTCTTGGCACTGAAGATGAGTATGGAGTCTGGATCTGAAATTTTCAATATTGAAAGCAGAGTACATTCAATTAAAGACGTGTTTGTCGAGTCGTGGAAAAATATTTTGTTAGTAACACACATAAATAATCCCCAAATAAACATCAGTATCCAGGCAGTTCAAAACCATAGTTATGTTGTAAATTCTCTTCAGGAGTATTCTGGATTTGTTATACTGCCTGTGCTGTTGTTCCGCCCCAGTGCTGTGTACAGAACAACACTGGTGGTGCCAACAACGTGTGTTGTCCTCATCAGTATTCAGCAGGCACTGGGAAACAAAGACATTTCAAAAACGCGTATGACATTTGCTTACAGAAAGTCAAAACACACGGCATCAGTCTCAAGAAAAAAAATCGATAGTTCCTTACCAGTGTTTGTTTTGGCTACCTCACATGTTCAGATTTATGTTCACCGCCCTTCTCAGAGGGGTTCTTATTGTAGACTATATTTCTCCTCTGTCTCTTTGCATCATCAGCCCCAAAGGCTGCCCAGCAGTTTATACAACTGTTCTGTGGATCATTACTCGACATTTCAAGATCACATGCACTGTAACCTAAAGCCAGAGTGTGAAGATGGACGTGATGAAACAGAACACTGTCCCTTCAGTGGTCCTGGCTGCCAGGGTCTCTGGTGGCTTCACGAAACAAATGCTTTCTGTTAGTCGAGCTAGATGTCGATCTTCTTTATAAAATGTTCAGTTATCAGTGCAAGATGAGGGGAGGAAGGGCTAGCTTCAATAAAAACATGTCAGGAGAAGGATGATCTGACACGTATTTTTATAAATAATATTCTGTTTAGGGCAAACATTGGTGGCTGGTCAGGAAGCAGATTCTTGCCCTTTACATACAGTAAATGTCCTGTTTGGTCTGACCACACTCTTATCTATGGCATTGATCACTTCCACTCGGAGGATGAATATTGCCCTTCAAGAGTTTACAGATCAATGCATTTAGCGAGCATGGAACTGCTCCTCCATACATTTGCTCTTAGCCTTCATTCAGCTGTGTGTGAACTACCATCACTAAGCCCCAGTATTATCCCTCTTCCTGTCTCACTGGTTCATTCCCCTGCGCCTTCACCTACCTACAAAGTCACGTTACACTTGTTACGGATTTGTCCAGGCAGCCACCTGACCCATCTCTTCCTGTTGTGTGACCCTGTCAGTTACTGCAGAAGAGGCATGCTTCCACAGGACGACACGATCCTCTCAGTGAATGATGAACACAACGTGACAGTGCTTTCTGCAGGAAGATTCATGTGCACAGACACAATGTTTAGATGCGATGATGGCATCACAACAGTTCATTACACCCTGTTATGTGACTTCAGACAGCATTGTCCAGGTGAAAGTGATGAGTCATTCTGTGTCCACCCTTCACGTAACGGATTTAGGTGTGTGAACGGTCAGTCTGTGCTGGACAGTCAACACTGTAACGAACACTCTGACTGTGTGGACAGTTCTGATGAGATTGACTGTCCTGCTAAACACAGCAATACATTATCCAACCTCCTATGGACGCAAAGAAGAATCACTGTACATCAATTTAGATGGCACTGGGTACTTCACTCAGCAGGTGATGGGAGCTGACGCAGCCTGTCCAGACAGTCATTACCGTTGTATAAGCCAGTGGCTGCACTGTCTCCCTGTCTACACCAGATGCAATGGGTTTTCTGATTGTGTTTATGGGGAAGACGAACAAGCCTGTGGCAGATCAAACTGCCCTGGTTTTTACCATTGTCGAGCTTCTGGGGTGTGTGTGCACAGAGATCACCTGTGTGATGGCTGGGGTCAGTGCCCACACAGGATGATGAAGTGATGTGTGACAGGACCTGTCCTGAACACTGCCGGTGCCAAGGTCACCTGTTTGTGTGTAGAAAACCATTTGCTGCCAGTGTGTTTCCTGACCTACGCTCCCTGGACGCCCAGGGTTCGGGATGGTGATGCATGATGTCGTCCATAATGGATATCTCGTTTCGTCTGAACATGGCTTCTTCTTGTTCCCTGTTCAATATTTCTGTGATATATCTTATCAATCTACTGTTCATAGATATTTCCAATAATCGAATAAGGTTTCTCAGCATTGCGGATTTTCTTGCGTTACCAAATCTTAGAACTTTGTACATGGAAAACAATCCTCTAGTCAAAATGACTAACAGCCTACTGAAGTATGTTCAGTTCTCACTTCAACGAGTGGATATATCGGAGACATGTGTCAGTGTTTATAGAAATATTTTGTCAATATATCTCCCCAGTATGGAATATTTGAATATATCATTCTCAGCGATTAAGGGGATTGGGTCAGTGGGTTTTAGAAATGCACCAACACTGACTGAACTGGACATGAGGGGAAATCCAGTGAACGCCTTCCCCCGCAGGATATTTTCTCTGGAGCACCACTTTTAAAATACATCCTTTCCTCGAACTACAGATTGTGTTGTAGGAGCATTCTCCCTCAGGAATCAAGCGGAGTAAAATGTGCAGCGCCTCAACCAGTATTCCAGTCCTGTGAAATGTTGATACCAACACAGGTGAATCAGGTCTTTATTTGGCTTGTCGGCACTTTCTGCTATCATGGGACATTTGCTTTGCTTTGTTGTGTCTTTGAGGGTCAGGAATTTGTTTGGAAGCCGTTTTTCCGTCAACGTTTTCCACTTACAGTTAGGAAACCTGTGTATGGGCTGCCACGTCTGCATCACTGCCATAGCAGATACAGTGCTGCATGGAGACTACATCCAGCTGGAAAAAGAATGGACCAGCAGTGTGACCTGCAAGGTGAGTGGCTTTCTGTGCTTACTGTACAGCAAGGTGTCAGTTCTCATCACCTTACTGATCAGTGTGGACCATGCCATCATTCTGGGTCATCCCAGTGAATCCAGGACGGCCAGTAAACGTTCAGCAACCATAGCTTGTTGTGTAGCGTGGTGTGTAGGAATCGTGTTGTCAGTGATACCGTTTCTTTCCTGGTTTGTCACACTGGGGCCTGCATGGTCAGTCTCTGGTCTGTGTCGTCTAGCTCTGTTTAATTGTCACCACTGTAATCAAGGATTCAAGTGGTTCACAGTTGTTCTGGTCATCAATTTTTTATTCTGACCTCAGTGAGCACAAGTCTTCTTGTTGTCATCTACAGACGAACTCCAGAATACAAAATAGCGCTGAGTTCTGCCCAGAGATCAGTGTATTCCTCACTTCACCTCACTGGGAAAATAATCATCACAAACGCTTTTTGCTGGCTGCCTTTTGGTCCGATTTGGATGACAGATTCCGCTGGTATCACTGGGTTAAATATGATTCGTGACCTTATGGTTGTGTACGTGTTACCACTGAGCTCTGCTCTTCATCCATGCCTTTACCAATGGACAGTCGTCACACATATACGTAGGCAAGAACGAGAGGACAGATTACTAAAAGCGTTTAGGTCTCAAACTTCCCTATCGAACAGCAAAGCTTTAAATAAAAAAAAAACAAGTGGTAACTAGAGCTGACAAGATTTAGTGAATGTCAGTAGATTAGTCAAAATACAGGCAACTGAAACCTGAAACCACATCACGCCAATTATTGCATGATGCATTCTTGACTGTGTTAGCAGCAGTATTGAAGTGAGGCACGGGGTTCCCACTGCTTGTGGTAACCACGTAAACCCCTGCATTACCTGCAACATGTCAGAAGAATTTGAAAGAAGAAAATCCATGTTGAAGGGAATGGGCTGCAGGACGTGTGACCTTTCGTGCCCAAGAGGCACAAGATGAGAGTGTAAAGTACAAAGATCAAACTGGACTGGTCACAGCCCGGGCTAACACAACCTCGTCATCTGTTTATCTCCACAGGGAGGATATGAACATTTGTGGCACTTGGGGGAAAATCATAGATTGTGTGTGAGAAAAAAAAAAATCATCTATTTGTCACCTGAAATGTTCGAATCACAGGTAGGCTGGAAATATAAAAGGTATGAAAACAGTCGAGCGTTTATTTAGTTTAGAAACAAAGTAAATATGCCGTGGCTATTTAACACTGCAGATCTGTAGCGCTCGCATCTCACGCATGTATTTTTGCTTTTATCTGAAGACATAGTTGGTGAGAAAATAATGTAATGTCTAAAAAAAAAAAAAAAAAAAAAAAAAAAAGCTAGGATGTTGTGAAGAAAGGTCAAAAATTGAGCTGCTAATTAGACTAATGACCAATTAGCGACACAATTTGCTAAACGTTCATTCATACTAGCACTTTCTTTTTTTAATTAAGCATACAACCAGGTTTTGGCATTCCCAGTAAATACTTTAAAATATTGGAGAATCATCATTTACGAGAAAAGAAAAGAAAATCAAGCAGGAATCGTATTTGTGCATTCTTCAAAAGACCTTCTGCCATTGCAATCCCTCAAGGCACAGTTTGGATCCTGACCTTTTTCTTTAATATGACATGTTAACCAACTCCTTAGAATGTGTAGAATGTTTAGACAAAGGCGAGCAGGGCTCTATTTTTCAATTAGAAAATAAAAGTAAACGAAATGGGTACAAGACACATCCATACTGGTTAAACCCTGGTGGGATCTAAAACAACATATGCATAGGAGGTCTCTTCGTGTACTGAAATGTCTAAAAAAAAAATCGATGAAGCATAGATACGAGGATAGATCCTCAAGCACACGACTCTACAGCCATACGTTCACGAGGCTAAAACTTTTTTTTGTAGAGAAACACACGCAAGTTGAATCTACCAATCGTTGGATAAGATCAGCCACAGTAAAGTCTTAAATCAAACCAAAGTCCTAACAGGTTTTGAAAAGAGAGCAAATCAATCTGATCTCAATAACCTTCGGTGACATACAAGGAGTGTAACTCTTACCCCCACAATGAAATGAATAAAGACACTCCAATAACCCCAAACGAATGCTGCTTATTACACCGAATCTTCAAGCAGAAATGACCTGTTACCTGTATTTCTTAAAGTTCGTCCGCGTGTTTATGTGACTGTATTCACGGTCGAAAAGGTTTGGCAAGTCTTGAATTCTTGAATAAATGTTAATTCTTGTTTGTGAATTTCTCCACTTGCTGTGTAGATGTGTCAAGTACAAGGTATATGGGCAAGCTTGGACCATCCTCTTGGGGAAGGTTCCCTTGTTTGTTCTGTATGCTCTGAATTGTCATTTCTGCTGGACGATTCGGTGTCGGAAGCAGCATTCGGACTAGAGTTATGGGCGTGTATTTATTTGGTGACGGGAGCAAGGGTTACCCTACTTGTGCATTATTTACTGTTTACTGTTCACTGCCTCATTTCACATTTCCTTTCATACCAATCAAACTGGCATTACCTGTATATTTGTTTCTGTTTGTCCGTACACTTGTTGGAATATATACAAGATCTAGAAGGCGATACCAGTCTTGGATTAATGTTTATATGCGTGTGTTCATTTCTCCAGTTGGTGCTGAGTACAAGCGCCAGATACGGAATATATGGGTAAGCTTGGAACATCCTTTTCCTGGGCCCGTGTTTCCTTGTTTATTCTGTGTGCTCAGTGTTGTCATACCTGTTAAATGACTCGATGTCATAAGCAACAGTCGTATTGGGGTTATGGGTGTATATTTATTTCATCATGGGAGCAAGCGTTATACCATACTTCCACGTTATTTACTGTCCTATGCCTCATTTAAGATTTCCTTTCATACCAATCAAACTCAGAATATCTTCATATGATACTGTTCGACAGAGAGTTTCTATGAATATGTTCAAAATGTATATAAAAAAAGTGTGCCAGTCTTGAATAACTGTTAATGTGTGGTTGTTCATTTCACTAGCTGTTGTTGCTGAGTAGATGTGCCAGGTACAGAGAGTATGGGTAAGTTTGGAACATCCTTTTAGGGGCAATTTTCCTTGTTTGTTCTCTGTGCTATGTGTCGTCATTTCTGCCAGACAATTTACTGTCGCAAGTTGCTTTCGTTTGGTGTTATGGGCATGTGTTTTATTACATCATGTGAGAAAGAGTTACCCTACTTGCTTGTTATTTACTGAAAGTGGAGATACTGATGTTGACTATAAAGCGCCTTAGATTGCTACAATGCTATTGGCGATTACATACTTATTTTGATGATTATGATTATTATGACGACCACTACGACGATGGTCGTGTGTGGTGGTGGTGGCAAAGAAGACCTGTTACCAAAGGAAAAAAAACATTTAAGATGTGGTAAGACTATGATGGTAAAGATGTTCCTATAAGAACAGTGATGTGGAAATCGCATGATTATTTTAATGATGGTGGAAAAAAAGAGAGAGTATTAGAGGAAGGTGACGATTGTGGTGGGGGATGTTTTGATGTCGATGATTAAGTGACGGTAAAAGGATCCAGGTAAGAGTCGTACAGTTATTTTGATGATGGTCTTATCAAAAAGAGACGAAGTAGAAGAAGAAGAAGAAGAAGAAGAAGAAGAAGAAGAAGAAGAAGAAAAAGTAGAAAAAAGATGATGGTGATGATGGTGCTGGTTGTGGTGGTGGGCGGTGGTAGCTTTCATCGTACCTCAGTTTAGCAACTGTGGATTGAATCTTGAGCTTGATTCTCCAGCATCTTATCCGTTGGCGCAGTGCAGTGCTCCTCATTCACCAGAGTCTTCATGCAGACTTTTTTTTTTTTTTTTTTTTTTGGTTTGTTTTTGTTTTTTGTGTGTGTGTGTGTTTGTGTGTGTGTGTGTATGTGTGTGTGTGTGTGTGTGTGTGTGTGTGTGTGTGTGTGTGTGTGTGTGTGTGTGTGGTGTTTGTGTGTGAATCTTCATGCCGCGCTCAGTAGAGAATTTCCACTTGTATATTGCACATAGTCCGTTTTGCATTTCCAATCATGATCGTGCATCAATATATACCAAGCTCTTATGATAGATGAATATTTGCAGGTGCAAGCATATTCTTTCGTGGTGTCATTTCATTATTACACCTTCAATCTAATGAGATGAAGAGAGGGGGAAAAAGGAATGTTGGAAGGGGAGGAGGGGTGGGTCTGTGTACCGAGAAAGTTATGTAGCTGAACTCGGTGGTCTTCGTGCGATGTAAACTGGAATAAAAACTTGTTCTATATTCAT
>JADBJO010018070.1:2500-7500 GCA_016801955.1 Conus betulinus | reverse complement strand
GCTTGGTGAAGGACAGGTCTATCTGGGTCAGTGCACTGTGCATGGTGACAGAGGAGAGAGATCAGTGTGCAGGTGGATGAGGGGATTGTTGGACAGAGATACTGTTTGTAAGTTTTTTAAACCAAGGAGAGAAGTCATGTTGACAAGTCGCAGTTTATTTTCGTGAGAGGTCAAGAACCCTGAGATTCAGCACATTAATTGAAGACAAGATCGTCAGCGAACACTGCGAAAGAACGAGATGAATCAGATAGATGTTTGTCCTTCACATCAGACAGCGTCATACCTGAACCTGTGGCTCCAAATAGCGTATGGTAAGGGACTGCGCTGCAGAAAAAGGCTGAGGGCACAGAAAGGAGTGACCTTGACACTGACAGCCATCAGGACAGGTCATGTCACACAATAATTCATCATCACGTTGTGGACAGTACGACCAACCGTCACACAGGTGATCGCTGTGAATACAGATCTTTGAAGCTCGGCACCTGAACAACCCAGGGCATGCTATTTCTTCACATCCTTCTTCGTCCTGGAGATCCATACAGTCGTGCATCCCATTGCATCGTGTGTAGACAGGCAGACAGTCGTCATAGTCTCCAGGACAGCGGTAGTGGCTGTCAGGGCAGGAATCGTTTGAATTCATCAGACTGGAAAATAAACTGACTACTGCCATCAAAATCGATCAGCGCTGAAGATGCTATAAACTGTGTTTTAAGACGCAGATATTTAAACCATTCACAGTTTCCTTCATCTGACTGATCCAAACACTGTGGCGTTAAATCACACACCTTGTCATAGGACACACACTGACGGTCGGAACAGGTAAATGTCTTGATACAAGGAGCATAATCGCAGAATGATTCATCACTGCTATCCTGACGGTCAGAGAGGAAGTCACAGACCAGGCTGAATGCTATGGTGCTGAAATGATCGTCACATGCAAACGTGGGATGAAGACCTACAAGAGAAAACCAGTCAGTGTGTGACTGTGGGTTTGGAAGACGGCAAGAGCTATGCTCTGGGGTGAAGGCTGGATCCATATAAGAAAACTACATACGTCACATGGCCATCATTGCATGTTGCCATGGATTCCTCTTTCTCGAACAACGTGAACCGTGTACTTTCCAATGCAATGGACGTTGAAAAAGTGGGGAGAATTCTCTGTCTTGTTCATATTGATTTCACACATTACCCTATCTTTCAACACGTATCGATCGCTTTGTGCAGAGCACAGATAGAGCAATGTAAAATGACATGTTTCAAGAATGGAGCAGCGTTTCTCGTCTGTGTAAATTGTTTTAATAGAAAGATCAGTAGGATGATGAAATGCAGTTCTGTTCTCATTTACAAGACTGTGTGTATACACAAAGCACTTTGGGGAACATCCCTGTAGTACAGGCCAACTGCGGTGTCGTCCAGCACATTGGGGTGCATGTGGCTCACACTAACAAGACTACTGCACCAGTTGGGACTACAGTGTGGAATACTCAGCCTGCCTCCAAATGACCAGCAGAGCTCACTGGCTATTTTGCTGGGTTCTTTTTGATTACTATGATACCCATCTAGACCATGGGCGATTTTGTAACACTGGTTACAGAACGCTATCAAACCCTGACATTCTGGACTGCTGAAGGGGCAGTGTTCTGTTTCATCCTGCCCCACCTTCACACTCCGTCTTCAGGTTACACTCAACATGGTGCTGAAAGCTGGGGTAATAATCCACAGAACCGTTCCATAGAGTGTTGGGCAGTGTTTGAGGTAATTTCCACGCAGGAAGGAAGGAAAAGAAAATTCGGAAAACACACATACTGACCGGGCAGTGTTTAGATGTTTTTTTATACCTAGTGTTGTTGTTTTGATTATTTTTGCAAAATAGAAATGATTGTATACGGCTATTTCGCCCCATACCAGTTTGTTTTTCCACTGACCGTTCGACTGGAAATAATCATACACTTGGATGAAAGGTCGGCTCTGGTCTGTCTGCTTGTAACTGATTACAACTGAATTGTTTTGAGGCACAGAGAGAAACGTCCACAGGTGAACTGAGTTTTTGCCACTGACGTTTCCTCTTTTTACAGTGATATACCCCGAGGAGGAAGATGTCATAACTTGAGCTAAATATTCTGAACCATCACTGTCATACGCATCTCTGCTGAATAAACAAGCACAGGTGGATTCCACATGAACAGCGTATCCCCAAACTGGTAATACTTATTAAAATCACCCTAGGACCAAGGGCATGAATGACAACTGTCCCTCATTCCCACTCTGCCCATCCCTGCTCAACGCACTCCAGGCAAGTTCAAAGAATGCGACAATGGCCAGAAACCTTTTCTGGGGGACCCAAAGGACTGCCCACGTCAGTTTGGATAGCATGTATGGACATTGAAGCTGGGTGATGTAGTTAAGAGATGTGCGCTCATTTCTGTCTTATTTTCCACCGCTTCCTTTGTTGTCCTTCCATCTACCTTTTTGTTCATTCTTTCTTTATATATATATATATATATATATATATATATATATATATATATATATATATATATCCAAATCATGGGACAGCAATGAGGCCCTGCCATGCGTGCGACTATGTGGATGTTTTTATGGGGTGGACTGGATGAGAAACTGGTACAAGAAACTCCAGTTCCAATGATTTCCTCTCTGGTGGTGAACAAGGAATCTTTAGAGATAGAAACCCTCAACTGGAGCAGATTCAGAGATGATGGCTTTGCAATTTTACCAGACTCCGCTGATGCCAGTGCTTTTGAAACACACCTACAGAATTTGCATCCCCGAGGTATAAAATGGCAGAGAGGCAGAATACTTGGACGTAAGGGTGAGTATAATTAACGCTGGGCTCATCGAAACTGATGTTTTTTCGAAGAATTGCCATAGCTACCTCCTCCCTTCCTCCTGCCACCCCAAGTCAGTCTTCAGAGGCATAACAAGAAGCATTGGGACCAGACTAAGAATGCTAATCAGCAAAGACGAACAGCTGAAAGAGAGGATAAGGGAACATGCAAGATACCTAACCTTGTCAGGCTGGCACTATGAGAGAGCCTTCAAAGAGATCTCTCAGGGAGCCACAAAATCAAGGGATGCAACACTCCATCAGCCCCGTAAAAAGCAGAGCAAAAAGATAGCTTGGGTCACAAAATTTGACCCTCGAGCTCCGTCGAGAACTGCTATCGAACCTCTATCTCCTGTACTCAAACCCCCAAACAAATCTGTGTTTCCCTCCATGTGTATCACTGCAGCGGACAGGAGACTCAAAAACTTCGGGGAAATCTACAAACCCACTGTGCCAAGACGACTTGTAGAGCATGGACCCAAAAAGAGTGCCCTGGCTTCTTTAGATGTACCAGGAAATGCGATACCTGTAGGCATGCCAGGGACACACAGGAACTGGTGTCTCCATGGGATGGGCGGTCGTGGAAAATACTACATCTTACTTGTACGTCTGCTAATGCAGTCTGCACCCACAGCAATGGTATGTAGGCTCAACCACAAACCTGAAATGACGCTGGGCCAACCATAAAAGTGATGTCAACAGAGGCAAGACCAACAAGTGCATGGTTGCCCACCACGTGAACACACCTCACCCAGACAACTATGATGTCCATTTCTGTCCATCTGTCCAATCGAGTCAGTGAGTGGGGGGAAATGCAAACCTCCTTCGTAGGGAAATATATTGGCAGGCAAATTTGGGTACATTGTTTACAGGTCTCAATCGCATAAAAGATTTAAATGCATGTATCCAAAGAAGAGTCCAGTATTAAAACAGTTAGGCCACAAAAAAGTTTGACCCCCCCCACCCCAATCACCTTCTCTGCACCTCTCTCCCTATAACCCCACACGCACGCACACACACACACACACACACACACACACACACACACACACACACACACACACACACACACACACGCACACGCACGCACGCGCGCGCACAGACACACACACACACACACACACACACACACACACACACACACACACACACACACGCACACACCCCTCCTCCCTCTTTCTTCTGAATGCTTCTCTGTCTTTCCCCTTCTTCACTCACGTTCTATCTACACTACACTACAACCACTCCCCCACCCACCCACACCCCTGATCTCCCCTTCCGCCACTTCACCTCCCACTTCCAATTCTTTCCACTCCTATCAAATTTAAAGTGAGATAGTAGGTTACGTCACAATGTCACGTGAGTTGATATGTATTAATTTCGGAATTGAAGGGGTAGATAGTCGTTACAGTTGGAGTTGTGATTGGTGTTTGTCTTAATTTTCCGAACTTACCAAAAATCGAAGGCAGGTTTTCTGTGTCATTATTGGGGCTTGGGGGTGGGGGGGGGGGGGGGGGGGGGGGGGGGGGGGGGGGGGGATGATGGGGGTTGGTCAGCGTAAAAACATTTGAGTAGATTTTACAACCCATGTCTAGGATGATGGCCAGTGCACCTAGTCAAGCTAAGAACATGTACTCAGCTGTGTTTTTGATTTGCCCCATCTTATTGTCTTTAGGCAGTGATATGTTTTGAGAAAGACAGAGCTGACCTGTGCACAGGGGTAAGTAAGTTTATAATGTGTGTACTTTTACTGAAAAGTAAAGTTTATAAACTTTCAAGAGATTGCCACAGAGTTATTTAAAGTTTAGTAAAGTCAGGAAGTAGGGGTGGTCACAGTAGCTTTTGATAATGAGAGTAATACTGGTAGCAGGTTTAGTCATAGTATACTATTCAATAATTATTTTACTGTTTGTGAGACTGGTTGTGTTATGTACAACGACTACTAGTACGGAAGGAGATGGTAAATGTGGTGCTCTTAGTAGTGGTAACAGGGGCTGACAAAAGGAAATGGTGATTTCCATCTAACAACACTATGTTATGAGCCCCTTAGTCAAACGGCACAACAGTTTGGGTGGGATTGGTGTTGGTGGTGCAGGTAGAATATGCATATTTTAGTCTCGAGTCAGAAAAAAAATCTTGACGTATAACACTTTAT